>JAJPUD010005839.1:0-13491 GCA_023553655.1 Myrmecobius fasciatus
TTTTCTTTTTTTTTCTTTATGGGGTCCCCTCCGCCCACCAACATCCAATTCCTCCTTATCTCCAACATTTTTCTTGGTCAACTTGTAGTTTTTCTCCACTTATTATAATTGCAGCATTCCCTTTATTTTTTTATATTCTGAAATAATTTAAAAGTACATTCAATGACATGGCTCCTACTAAAAAAAAGTTCATCCTAGGAAAAATTTGGAGACTCCTCTGAGTCAGTTTAGTATTGTTTACATTTGGATGGGAAAATGTAATTTGTTCCATGACTTTGTCTTGCGTGAATGTCACATTTGTATTAATTCATTGTATGGATTTAAGAAAAGATAATTTCCAGTACTTCAAATTGCCTTAACTATAGTAGCTAGCTTCTTTGGAATGCAGGAATCCTGTGATGGGTCAACAGTGCAATGATTCAACACAACTGGGGAGAAGACCAACAACTTTTGAGAACCCTCTAGAATGATTTATTGTACAATCCTCACTGGGTCACTGACAAATATGGGGATGGGAGAAGAAAGCCAAGGGACTTTTATCAAAATCTCCTAGCTCCATCTGAATGCCAATCACTAAACCAAATACAATTACATTGTTCAGAAGGTTTGTGATTTTATTGATCTGGGATCTGTTCTTTGACAAAGGCAGAGGATTGCCTAGTGCCACCTTAACTACCCTAAGGTGATAAAATGAAAAAGTCACCAACTTTAGTGTCAAGGGGCTTGACTTTGATTTCTTCTTACTCTAACAACAACTGTCTTGGGTGAACAAGTCATTTAATCTCTTTGAACTTAAGTTTCCTGATCTGTGACCTCTAAGTTTTTTTCTAACTCTAAATTTATGATCCTTTGATTTTAAAAACTGGTATAATGTCTAGCAACTACCTCACAGGGTTGTTGTGACATACTCTTTTTAAAAACCTGATGGGACTATATAAGTATAAGCTATTAGCATGTTTATATAAATTTCCAGATTCACAGCTAATCCAGAAAGCTGATTCTTTCCACTTTCATAAGTAAATTTTAGAGAGACTAAGTTTAACTTATGGTGCAGGTAGGTAGGAGGGGGTGGTTTGGGAATACTTAGTTTCCAAAAGGTGTACCATGAATGTCAAATACTACAGAGACAAATATTAAGAAGGAATAGAAAAACTCCAGATCCAAGGGCAGTGGGGCATAATTTTCTTTTTTCCCCCTTTTTTATTAAAGCTTTTTGTTTATGAAACATATGCATGGGTGATTTTTCAACATTGATTGACCCTTGCAAAACCTTCTGTCCAAATTTTGCCCTCCTTCCCTCCCACCCCACCTCCTAGATGGCAGGTAGTCCAATACATATTAAATATGTTACAATGTGGGCTAAATCTATTATGTGTACACATAGTTATACAGTTACCTTGCTGCACAAGAAAAATTGGATCAAGAAGAGAAAAAAAACTGAAAAGAAAACAAAAAGTTTCTTTCATTTAATAGAAACAAGGAACTGTCCATATAATATGCCTTTTTCTCCTGGTGTATTTTTTTATTATCATATGCTTTAATTTTCTTTATGGTAGCTATAGCACAGGACTTAGAGTCAAGAAGAACTGGATTAGAATTGGTCTTAAGAAAATTTCAGGAGGTAAATGGTAGATAGAAGCCAAGAAATTGCCTAAGTTCTCTCAATTTTTCCTCAAAAACAACATTAAATTAAGCCTCTAAGTGGATTCTAGAGTGATAGAACCCACAAAAAGACAGTGAAGCAATTTTCCAGCTCACGAAAATTTAGGAGGATTTGGGGAAATGTCTGAATCACTTGGGTAAAAGGAGAGTACAGTCAGTCCAGACAGTGAGGGCAAGCCAGTGGACAGCTCTTAGCCACAGCACAAATTAGTAATTGAAGCCTCTTGATTCTAACTCAGCAGGTCAGTGACACAGCAGGACAGCTGTGAGGCCTCTACCTTTGGTAGAGAAAGCAAATTGAGAGCCCAGCAACCCTGGAGCAACAGCCACAATTAGGCCAGGCAACCCCATTGCAGTGGAAAAGTCACAAGCACCTGAATCCCTGATGAGGAAAGACAGTGACTACGATCCTGGTTCCCAATATAAGAAACTTGGAACAGTGCCCCCTTTATCTCAGGAGCAGAGCTCAACTATAAAAGTTATTAAATAGTCATTAAATAAGAGCAAGAAATAAAAAAGAGCCCTGACCACAGAAAGGCACTATGTTAAGGGAAGAATCAAAGAACAAAGTACAGAAGAAGACACATTCAAAATGCCTACATGTGAAGCCTTGAAGGGGAATATGAATTGGTCTCGAGTCCAAAAAGTCCTCTTGGAAGAGCTCAAACAGAATTTTAAAAATTAAGTGAGAGAGGTAGAAGAAAAATTGAAAGAAGAAATGAGAGTTATGCAGGAATTTTTTTTAAGTCAACAACTTGAAAAAGGAAGCACAAAAATTGAGTGAAGAAAACAACTCCTTTAAAAGTAGAATTGTTCAAATGGAAAAGGAGGTACAAAAGCTAACTGAGGAAAATAATTCCCTAAAATTTAGAACTGGGCAAGTGGAAGCTAATGACTATGAGACACCAAAAATCAGTCATACAAAATCAAAAGAATAAAAAGAAATAGGAAAAAATATAAAATACCCCAGTGAAAAAAAAAACCTGATGTGGAAAATAGATCCAGGAAAAATAATTTAATAAGTATTGGACCATCGGAAGGCCATGGTTAAAAAAATTTAACTACATAGCATCTTTCAAGAAATTGTCAAGGAAAACTGCCTTGATATACTAGAATCAGAGGATAAAATAATCATTGAAAGTATTAATAGATCATCTGCTGATAGAGATTCTAAAATAAAGACTCCAAGGAATATTATAGTCAAATTCTGAAATTATTAATGTGATAATATATCAGAAAGAAATAGTTAAAAATGAAGGAGCCACATTCAGAATTACACAGGTCTTAACAGGTTCTACATTAAAAGATCAGAGGACTTAGAATATGATATTCTGAAAGGCAAAGGAGCTTGGATTACAACCAAAAATCAATTACCCAGCAAAATTGAACATGATCTTTCTTTTTTTAAAAAAAGCTTTTTATTTGCAAAACATATGCATGGGTAATTTTTCAACATTCACTCTTACAAAGCTTTGTTACAAATTTTTCCCTCTTTCTCCCCATCTCCTCCCCTAGATGTCAGGAAGTCTAATACATGTTAATTATGTTAAAATACAGGACAAATTGAATATATGTATACATATATATACAGTTATCTTGCTCTACAAGAAAAATCAGATCTACAAGAAAAAAAACCTGAGAATTAAAAAAGGCAAGCAAACAACAACAGAAAGTGTGAAAATGCTATGTTGTGGTCCACACTCAGCTCCCACAGGCCTCTCCTTGGGGGTATATGGCTTTCTTCATCCCTGAACAGTTGGAACTGGTTTGAAACATCTCATTGTTGAAGAGAACCATATCCATCAGAATGGATCATCATATAGTCTTATTGTTGCCATGTATAATAATCTCCTGGGTCTGCTCATTTCACTTAGCATCAGTTCATGTAGATCTCTCCAGGCCTCTCTGAAATCATCCTTCTGGTCATTTCTTACAGAACAATAATATTCCATGACATTCATATACCATAATTTATTCAACCATTCTCCAATTGATGGGCATCCATTCAGTTTCCAGTTTCTTGCCACTACAAAAAAGGCTGCCACAAACATTTTTGCAAATGTGGGGCCCTTTCCCTCCTTTAAGATATCTTTGGGATAGGCCCAGTAGAAACACTTCTGGGTCAAAGGGTATGCACAGTTTGATAACTTTTTGAGCATAGTTCCAAATTGCTCTCCAGAATGGTTGGATTAGTTCACAGTTCCACCAACAATGTATCAGTATCCCAGTTTTCTCACATCCCCTCCAACATTTGTCATTATCTTTTCCTGTCATCTTAGCCAATCTTAGAGGTGTGTAGTGGTATCTCAGAGTTGTCTTAATTTGCATTTCTCTGATCAATAGTGACTTGGAGCACCTTTTCATGTGACCGGAAATAGTTTCAATTTCTTCGTCTGAAAATTGTCTGTTCATATCTTTTGACCATTTGTCAATTGGAGAATGGCTTGAATTCTTATATATTTGAGTCAATTCTCTATATATTTTAGAAATGAGGCCTTTATAAGAACCCTTAAACAACATAATCTTTCAAGGGAAAAATGATCATTCAGTGAAATAGGGGACTTTCAAACTTTCATGGTGAAAAGACCAAAACTAAACAGAAAATTAAATCTTCAAATACAAGACTCAAGATAAAACCAAAAAAGGTAATTAGAAAAGAAGAAAAGTTATTCAATAAGATTAAACTGTTTACTTCCCTACACAACAAGATGATGCTTATAATTCTTGAAAACGGTGTTTCCATTAGGGCAGTTAGAAGGAATATGTGTGGACAAAGGGTGTTGGTTTAAGATAACTTTGATGTGATGATATAAAAAATTGAGGGATAAAAGAAGAATTGGATTGGGAGAAAGGGAAAGAGGGACACAGAATAGAATAAATCACATCAAATGAAGACGTGCAAAAGACCTTTTTCAGTAGAGAGAAAGAAGGGAGAGAGTGAGCATTGTTTGAACCTTATGTTCATAAGATTTGCCTCAAAGAGGAAATAACATACATACTTAGTTGAATGTAGAAGTAAATCTTAATTTATAGGGATATAGTAGGGGAAAGAAGAAAAAAAGGGGGAAAGGGGACTGTTAGAAGGAAAGATACAAGTAACAAAGGGGAATTAAAAAGGGAATTTATAGAAGGGAGAGAAGATTGAGGGAGCTAGTAGTCAGAAATAAAACACTGATGAAGAGAAACAGGGTGAAAAAAAAGAAAAATATAAATAAGGGAAAATTGGATGGAGGAAAAATGTACATTTAGTGGATGAACTCTCCCATCAAAGGAAACATTGCAGCAGAGTGGATTAAAAATCAGAATCCTACAATATGTTGTTTACAAAAACACTTTTGTAGCAGAGAGATACATGCCAAGATAAAAGAGTGGAGCAGAATACATTGTTTCAGGTGAAGTAAAAATAGCAGGGGTAGCAATCCTGATAAAACAAAAGCAAAAATAGACTTAATTAAAGGAAATAAGAAAGGAATGAAATCTTGCTTAAAAGGTACCTTAGATAATGAAGTAATATCAATATTAAACATATATGCACCAAGTGGTATAGCTTCCAAATTCTTATTGGAGAAGCTAAGTGAGTTACAGGAAGAAATAGACAGCAAAATTGTACAAATGGGATTTCAACCTCCTCCTTTCAGAATTAGATAAATATAAACACAAAATAAACAAGAAAGTCATCAAGGAGGTGAATAGAATTTTAGAAAAGGTAGATATAATAGACCTCTGGAAAAAACTGAATGGGGATAGAAAAGAATACATTTTTTTCTCAGTAGTACATGGCACATACACAAAAACTGACCATGCATTAGGACACAATAACCTCACAATCAAATGCAGAAAGTCAGAAATATTAAATGCATCCTTTTCAGATCACAATGCAACAAATCATCAATATTTCTATATATTACCAACAAAGCCCAGTATCAAAAGATAGAGAAATTCCATTTAAACTAACTGTAGACAATACAAAATATTTAGGAGTTTACCTGCCAAGAGAAACCCAGGAATTATAAGAACACAAAGACAAAATACTTTCCATACAAATAACGTCAGAACTAAACATTTGGAAAAGATTCAATTGCTCATGGGTAGGAAGAGTTAATATAATAAAAATTATAGTTCTATCTAAATTAATTCATATATTTAACATCATAACAAACAACAAAAATTATTTTCTAGAGCTAAAAAAATAATAATAAAATGTATCTGGCAGAACAAAATGTTTTGAGAGAAAAAGAATATCAAGGGAATTGATGAAGAAATGAAAAGGTAGCCTAGTTATATCAGATCTAAAACTAAATTATAAAACTGCAATAATAAAAACTATTTAGTATTAGCTAAGAAATAGAATGGTGGGCCAGTTAAATACATAAGACACAGTAGTAAATAACTACAGTAATCTTGGTAAGCCAAAATTCTAGGATAAAAATTCAGTATTTGAAAAAAATTGCTGGGAAAACTGAAAAATAGTCTGGTGGAAACTAGACTTGGACCAACATCTCACATCACATACCAAGATAAGGTTAAAATAGGGACATGATTTAGAAATAAAGGGAGATACCATAAACAAATAAGGAGAGCAAAAAAAATAGTTTACCCGTCAGCTCTATGGAGAAGAGAAGTTATGACTAAACAAGAGATGAAAACATTATAAAATAAATATAAAATAATTTTAATTACATTAAATTAAAAGTTTTTTATAGAAACAAAACTAAAGCAACCAAGATTAGAAGGAGAGCAGAAAGCTGGGAAACTATATTTACATCCAGTGTTTCTGATAAAGGCTTCATTTCTAAAATACAAAAAAAACTGAATCAAATTTATAAGAACATAAATATTGAAAATTATCTGTACATATAATTATATGTAAATTATATGAAAAATTATATGAAAAATACTATTAAATAAAAAAGGGTTTACTTACCACTTAACACAATGCTTGGCATGTACTTAATATTTATTATTAAAAAACTAATAGATGAAATAAAATTTTGGGATTTTACAGATTTCAAGTCTTTTAAGAGATAGAAAGTTGATTTTAAACCTGGATTCAAATTTTATCCTAACATAATTGGCTCTATGACTTTAGACAAGTGACTATTTTAGACAATTCTCTAAAACTGTAAAATGCAGAGAAAGAAAGGAAAGAAGGAAGGGAGGAAAGAAGGGAAGAAGGGAGGAGGGAGGGAAGAAGGAGGGAAGGAGGGAGAGAGGGAGGAAGGAATCTTCTAATTGACCAATTCCAGTTTGTGGGCCAGCTTTACTCATAAAGATTGTTATTTGTCCTTTGTTCTCAAAGAGGACCATGATATCAGGGAGGTGGTACCATGACATGGAAGTGAATTGTATTTAAGATAGGGAGGGCTGTGCAAGGTCACCTGCCTTACTTTCTCCTCCAGAGCCATCTGGATCCAGTGGCCAGATATAGATCAAGATAACTGGAGTTGGATGCAGAGGGAGATCTCCACTATCTCCATCTGAAAACAATCCTACAAGGGTAAAAATGTATTTTTAATGGAAGAGGGAACTTTTAAACATTCCTGACGAAAAGACAAAAGGAGAATAGAAAAAAACTTGCATTTAAACACAGGAATCAAGAAAACTATGACAAAGCAAATATAAGTAAGAAATCATAAGTAAGTAAAGACTACTTTTGTCTATATTCTTACATAGGAATATGATATATGTTACCTCCAAGAACTATGAGATTGTGACGATAGTTACAAGGAGTCTACATAGACAGAGACTATGAATATAGAGTCTACTAAGTTGGGATCATCTTGAGAAAAAGATGAAGCAGAGCCAAAATGTTAAAGTAAAGGTAGGAATTTGCCCAAGTTCTTCCCCAAACTGCTCCAAATTCTTTTAAATAATGGCTAAACAAATGTTAGAGCATCAGAACACCCAAAAAGATGGGGTAGAACATTTTCCTGCCCAAGGCAACTTAGAAGTTCAGCAGAAAAGCACAGTAGGGTGGGAGTCCTGTGTGTAGTTCTGATGCATGTCTCTCCCGTGCAGCCCCAGCCCTGGACCCACACCACTAAAGCAAAAAAGGGCCCAGGGACCTCTGAATCAGCAGCAGTACTGGCAGTTTCTAGGTTTCTCAGCCTAGAGACATCAAAGAGGACTTGTAAGGTCAGTGGAAAAGGTTTGTAGCAACAGGGTGGGGAGTCTAGCATGCAATCCCAGTGCAGGCCATGCAAGCACAGCCTTAGTCCCAACCCTGGCCCCAATGTCAGCAAAGCAGAACTCAGTTGCTTTAACATACTAGATCGTACAACTACAATGGAGTAAGGATATTCCTAACAGCTCCAGAGTAGAAATGAATGCTTGTGGTCAGGTTCCTAGAAGGATCTCTGAAAGCAGCTGCATAAAATCCCCAAAGCTTGGGACAATGCACCCTCCACCCTGGAAACTGAACCCATTACTTGGCTAGGAAAGTGAGTAGACAACAAAAAAGTTTGTGACCATAGAAAGTTACTATGATGAAAAGGAAGATCAAAACACACAGAAGAAGATAGCAAAGTCAAAGCTCCTACATCCAAAGACTCCAATAAAAATAAGAATTGGACTCAGGCCATGGAAGAGCTCAAAAGGGATTTTGAAAATTAAGTAAGAGACATAGAGGGAAAATTAGGAAAAGAATTGAGAGTGGTGCAAAAGGAAATGCAAAAAGTTAATGAGGAGAAGAATGCTTTAAAAAGCAAAATTGGCCATTTAGGAGAAGAGGTACAAAAGCTCATAAAGGAAAATAATTCCTTAAAAATTAGAATTGAGCAAATGGAAGTTAGTGACTTTATGATAAATCAAGATACAATAAAGCAAAACCAAAAAAAGTAGAAAAAAATGTGAAATACTCATTGGAAAAACTACTGACCTGGAGAGATTATTTAAAAATTATTGGCCTAATGGCTCTCTTCAACAATGAAATGTTTCAAACCACCTCCAATTGTTCACTGAAGAAAGCCATATATACCCAGAGAGAGGGATGTGAAATGTGGACCACAACATAACATTCTCATACTCCTTGATTGATGTTTGCTTACATTGTGTTTCCTTTATCTGATATATTTTTTGTGTAGATAAGATTTTTCTTGCACAACAATAAGTTTGGAAATATGTATACATATATTCGATTTGGCAATATTTTAACATAATTAACATGTAGTGGATATCCTGCCATCTAGGGGAGGGGTGGGAAGTTGGGGGGAAAATTTGTAACAGAAAGCTATGTAAGGGTTATTGTTGAAGAATTACCCACATATATGTTATGCAAATAAAATAATAAATAAATAAATAAATAAAAAACAAAAAAAAAATTATTGGTCTACTTGAAAATCATGATCAAGAAAAGAGCCTGAACATCAACTTTCAATAAATTATCAAGGGAAACTTTTCTGATATTCTAGGATGAGAGAGTAAAATAGAAATTGAAAGAATATACTAATCACCTCCTGAAAGAGATCACAAAATGAAAACTCCCCAAAATATTACAACCAAATTCCAGAACTCCAGTCAAGGAGAAAATATTTAAGCATCCAGACATCTATCTTACCCTCCAGGAAAATCAGAGGGGAATAGGATCCAGGAAGAGGGGAAGGTCATAAAAGAGAGAGCATATTGAGGGAAGGAAGTGGTCAGCAGCAAAATACTTTTGAGGATGGGCAGGGTGAAAGGAGAGAGAGAGAATATAATAAATAGGGAGGAAAATTAGTTAGCAATAGTAATTATAAAAAGAACTTTGAAACAAGTTTCTTTGATAAGGCCTTATTTCTTAAACAGTGAAGGAACTGAGTCAAATTTATTAAAAATAAGTCATAGTCCATTTGATAAGTAAGCAAATGATCTATGCCCAAAGGACTATAAATTCATGCATATCCTTTACCTAAAAATATTACTAGTAGAATATCAAAAGAATTTTTTTAAAAAGGAAAATGAGCCCCCAAAAATTGGAAATTGAGGGGATGCCCATCAATAGGGGAATGGCTAAATAAATTGTGGTATGTGTTTATGATGGAATATTATTGTTCTGTGGGAAATACTGAACAGGATGCTCTCAGAAAAAAATCTGGAAAGTCAGCCATGAGCTCAAGTAAAGTGAAATATATTTTATGCAAAGTAATAGCAATGTTCTGGGATGGGCTATTCTCAACAGGACAATGATCTATGACTACTCTGAAAATGATGAAAAATTTTATCCATACCCAGAGAAGAAACTGATTATGTCTGAATACAGATTTAAGAATTCTCTCTCTCTCTCTCTGTGTGTGTGTGTGTGTGTGTGTGTGTGTGTGTGTGACAGTTTTATGTTTCTTGAAGGTTTTTTTTTAATTAGGGTGGGAGATCAATTTTTTTTTTCACACAACATGACTTTTATGGAAATGTTTTGCATAACTTCACATGTGGTTTCTTAATCAGTGCTGGGGATCCAGATGAGGGAGAAAATCTGGAACTGAAAAATTTTAAAAACAAATGTTAAAAAATTATTTTAAATCTAACTGGGGAAAATATTAAATAAATAAATTTTAAAAAATAAAGAATTGAGAAATGAAATGCATTGGGAGAAAGAAGGGGAGGAAGAGAGAGAAAGAACAGGGAAAATTATTTCACATAAATGAGGTGCATAAAGAAGAATTTACACAATAAAAAGGAAAAGAGGGAAAGCATTCCATGTTTGAACCTCACTCTCATTTGAACTGGTTCAAGAAAGGAAGAGTGTATCTATACACAGTTGGGTATAAACCCTCATTTTATTCAACAGAAAAACAGGAGGGAAAAGGGCTAAAAGAAAGAGGGGGATAAGAGGGAAGGTAGATTAAGGAAGGCAGTGATCAAAAGCAAAAGAAACTTAATAAGGAAATAGAGGGAGGAAAGAGAAAAACACATGAAAGAAAATAGAATGGAGAAAAGTACATAGTTAGCAATTATAGCTGTGAAGGTGAATAGAATGAACTCATCCATAAAATGAAAAAAGTTAGTACAATGTCTAAAGATTAGAAACCAGAATCCAACATCATGTTATTTATTCTTGAAACAGAAAGATACACATACAGGTAAAATTAGGAACTAGAGTAGAATTCCCTGCACTTCAGCAGAAGTGAAAGAGGCTGGAGTTGTAAACATGACCTTAATCAAAACAAAAGCAAAAATAGATGTAATTAAAACAATGAAGAGAGCTTTATTTTTCTATTAGGCTCTATTGACAATGAATTAATATAAATTCTGAACATGTATGTACCAAATAACATAGCTTCCAAATTCTTAAAGAAAAAGTTGAAAGAATTACTTGAGCAAATAGACAGGAAAATTATACTAGGGAAACCTCAATTTGTTCTTCTCAGACCTAGATAAATTTAGTCATAAAATAAATTAAAGATGCAAAAAGAATTTTAGAAAAAAAGATATATGATAGACCTCAGAAGATGATTGAATGGGAATAGAAAGGTATATATCTATTTCTCCATGATGCATTGATTATATAGAAGGGCATATTAAATTGATTATATATTAGGACATAAAAATTTCACAAAAATGCAAAAAGACAAAACCATTAAATGTGCCCCTTTTGGACCATATTACAATTAAAGTTACATTCAATAAAGGGTCTTTAAAATAGATTAAAAATTATTGGAAACTAAATAACCCAATCCTAAAGAATAAGAGGATCAAAGAATAAATACAGAAACAATCAATAATAAATTGTTGTGGAATATAAAGAAACAATTTTCAGGGGAAGAAATCAAAGTTAACCATAGTCATATAAAAAGTGCTTTGAATTGAGAATAATAAGAGAAATGCAAATTAAAACAGCTCTGATGTCCTCTCATCAGATTTGCTAAGATGACAGAAATGGAAAATGACATGCTAGAGGGGATATAGGAAAAGAGAAATACCAACATATTGCTGGTAGTGCTTTGAACCTAGTCCAAGTATTCTGAAGTATAATTTGGAACTATATCCTCAAAACTATTAAACTTTGCATACTCTTTGACTTAATGATTCAACTACTATGCTTGTACCCCAAAGAGATTAAAGAAAAAGGAAAGGAACATATGTACGATGTACGTATTGTACAAAATTAGATATGTACAAAATATTTGTAGCACATGTAGATGTTACATATATGTACGTGTGTACAAAAATGTACAAAAATATGTACATATATAAAAATGTATAAAATATCTGTAGTAGTTCTTTTTGAAATAGCAAAAGATTGGCAGCTGAAGAGATGCTCATCATTTGACTGAACAAATTATGGTTTATTTAATGTGATTAATAAAGTATTGCTATCTTATGAGAAAAAAATAAAAGAAATGGGTTTTTAAAAAGCTGAGAAGACTTATATGAACTGATTAAAAATAAAGTGAGTTTCCAGAACCAAAAGAAAAAAATTATGCTGTAATAGTTATATTGTAAACATAATCAATCGTGAAAAACTTAATAAGTCTTATCAGTACAATGACCCATCATTAATTCAAAGGATTTAGGATGAACAATGCTTTTTATGGGTTCAGAGTTCATTTGGAAGATGTTTTTTTCTCTCCTCCCCTCCCCTTTTCTTCTTTCTTCTTCCCCTCCTATTCCCTTCCCTCCTCTTCCTTCTCGTCTCCTTCCCTTCCACTTTTCTCCCTTTCTCTACTCTTCCCTCCCCTCTCCTCTCCCCTCCTCTTCCTTTTCCTTTTCTCCTTTCCCCTCTCCTTCCCATCCCATTCTCTCCTCTCCTCTCCTCTCCTCTCCTCTCCTCTCCTCTCCTCTCCTCTCTTCTCCTTTCTTCTCCTTCCCTTCCGTTTCCTTCCTTCCTTCCTTCCTTCCTTCCTTCCTTCCTTCCTTCCTTCCTTCCTTCCTTCCTTCCTTCCTTCCTTCCTTCCTTCCTTTTCCTTCCTTTTTCTTGGAACATGGCTAACATGGAATTGTTTCGCATGAGCTCATTTGTATGAGTATTGTATTTTTTTTTTGCCTTTTTTTCCCCCCAATGAGTAGAGGATGAAGGAGGGAAGAGAAAATTTAGAACTGAAAATAAAATACAATTAAAAAAAGAATTTCTAAATTAGATATTTCTGATTTGTTGTCTCTCCTCAAAAATCCACCTTCATTGGAAGTTTACATTTATCCATGTTAATTTTCATTTTATGAATATTGGTGTATGAATTCAGCCTATTGAGTCAGGTGCTACTGTGTAAAACACTAACCAATCCTGCCAGCTTTGGGTCATTTACAAATGTAATAAAAATGCAGTTTTAATTCTCTGATTTTATCTAAATTGTTGCTAAAAATTGTTGAACAAAGAAGAGCCCTAGAGCATGACACTAGAAATCTCCCTCCAGGCTGAAATCAATCCATTCATTAATCAGTAATCATTGTACTAGTTACAAATTCTTTTAGAATTAAAGCATCTCAGCTTGGTAAGAGGCTCAGGGTTATCTAGTCTGGCCAATGCAGTATCTAGAAGCAGTTTTCTAAATTTCACATGAAGATTTCCTGTGATGGAGAACTCACTATTATACTATTTTTGTCTAGCTCCAATTGTAGAAAACAATTAGATTTTTACCTGGAACCTATTTCTTTATTTGTTTTTCTATAAGGAAAGAGTGAGTCAAATGCATTGGTGAAATATTATTCGAGTACAGTGTCATTGCCTGCCATATTTTCAACCACAACTTCTATGAAAATGAATGTCAAATCTAAATCTCTAGCCATAGCCTCTTTTCCAAGTGTCAGAATAATTTTTAATTAATATTAGCAGATTTTACATTCTAATTTTCAAAATTTTTTCCATACTCCAACTCTCTATGAATATAGCTATTATTATTCTAATTTTATTTTCTTTTA
>JAJPUD010005839.1:13891-50709 GCA_023553655.1 Myrmecobius fasciatus
TTTTTTTTTGCCTTTTTTTCCCCCCAATGAGTAGAGGATGAAGGAGGGAAGAGAAAATTTAGAACTGAAAATAAAATACAATTAAAAAAAGAATTTCTAAATTAGATATTTCTGATTTGTTGTCTCTCCTCAAAAATCCACCTTCATTGGAAGTTTACATTTATCCATGTTAATTTTCATTTTATGAATATTGGTGTATGAATTCAGCCTATTGAGTCAGGTGCTACTGTGTAAAACACTAACCAATCCTGCCAGCTTTGGGTCATTTACAAATGTAATAAAAATGCAGTTTTAATTCTCTGATTTTATCTAAATTGTTGCTAAAAATTGTTGAACAAAGAAGAGCCCTAGAGCATGACACTAGAAATCTCCCTCCAGGCTGAAATCAATCCATTCATTAATCAGTAATCATTGTACTAGTTACAAATTCTTTTAGAATTAAAGCATCTCAGCTTGGTAAGAGGCTCAGGGTTATCTAGTCTGGCCAATGCAGTATCTAGAAGTAGTTTTCTAAATTTCACATGAAGATTTCCTGTGATGGAGAACTCACTATTATACTATTTTTGTCTAGCTCCAATTGTAGAAAACAATTAGATTTTTACCTGGAACCTATTTCTTTATTTGTTTTTCTATAAGGAAAGAGTGAGTCAAATGCATTGGTGAAATATTATTCGAGTACAGTGTCATTGCCTGCCATATTTTCAACCACAACTTCTATGAAAATGAATGTCAAATCTAAATCTCTAGCCATAGCCTCTTTTCCAAGTGTCAGAATAATTTTTAATTAATATTAGCAGATTTTACATTCTAATTTTCAAAATTTTTTCCATACTCCAACTCTCTATGAATATAGCTATTATTATTCTAATTTTATTTTCTTTTAAAATTGTTTTACTAAAAGAAAACCATTGAACATCAATACAACCAACTTATTTATATTTACAATTTTTTTTATTATTTTAAGTTCTAATCAAAATTCTCTATGCAATCTTTTTAAGCTAATATATAATCCTTTCTTCTCTTTCTGAGTTTCTTTTTCTAGATTTCTTGTATGCCTCATAGTTATTTTAAATTTCATGATAATATTCTATTATATTGATACACTACAATTTCTTCCATCATTTCCTTATATGTTGAATAGGTAGGTTGTTCCCAGGGTTATGGTGCTTGTTTCTTCTCTTGCAATTATAGATAATACTGCAAAATATATTTTGTAATTATTTTTAAAAGATATTTTCAAAGTACATTCTAGTCAGTGAAGTGATTGGGTTAAAGGACATTACTATTTTTGTAATTTTTGCTCTTCCCCCAAATTCCTTAAATTTGCAATTCTAGCCGTGATAGATAAGTGTACCTGATCTTTTACCAGTTTACCAGCATTACCTTTTATTACTTTTAATCATTTTTACTCATTTTATGGTGAGAGAGTACCTCAGAGTTGTCTTAAATTGTATCTTTAGATTATCAAATTGAACAATTTTAAGAGAAATGATGATTAACATTTCTTAATATTAAGAAATTAATCACTCCATTGACAACAATGTACCCTGGAAATGTCTTTTAAAACTTATTTATAAAAATATTTTCATTGCAGCATTACCTACAATCATAAGAGGGGAAACAAGTACCACAATCCTGTGAGCATTCTACATATTCAATAAATAAGGAAATGTTGGAAAAAATTGTGGTACCTCAATAAAATAGAATATTACAATTAAATTATGAGGCATACAAGAAATCTGGAAAGGAAACTCAGAAAGAGAAAGACTATATATTAAGTAAAAAAGAAAAACTGAACAACTTTGATGAAACTTTACAGTAATAAAAATTATAAATGTAAATAAGATAGTTGGTGTTCAATGTTAATCTTCATATATATGTATATGTATGTGTATGTATATATATATGCATATACATATATATATATATGTATATTTGGTGAGGTAATCATGGTTAAGTAATTTGCCTAGGGTCTCACAGCTAGTAAGTGTTAATTGTCTGGGGTCATATTTGAACTCAAGTCCTCTTGACTTCAGGGCAGGTGTTCTAACCACTGTGAAATCTAAGCTGACCTTCAATGATAATCTTTAATGAAACAATTGTAAAGTAGAAATTATCACTGTGACTTTTTAATAGTTTAAAATTTTTGTTATATATATTTAGCTGTCATATTGCTATAAATATTTTTCCAATATTTTATTTTTCTTTTCTTGAGGGGGCAGATATGGAATTGTGATTTCATTAGTGAATACTGTGAACTCTAAGTAAAAAAAAAATCCCTTTCCTAATACATATCTTCGACTACTATGTTATTTATAATCTTAGAGATTTGCCCTGAGGTTACTGAGACAATAAATAGCTTGTTTGGATTCACACATTCAATATGTGTGTAGACCCAAATCTTTTTGACCTTTTGTTTACTATACTATCCACCCTCTCCTTCTCTCCCTCTTTCTTTCTCTCTTAATTTAACATTTTTCAATGTTAAGAGTATGTATTTTATCTCTAATAAATTCTATTTGTTGAGTAAAATTTAAAAAACCCCTCCCTTTTATAATTGGGATCATCCTAATTTTACAAGTGAACATACTGATGTATAATGAGGTCAATTGCTTTTCCCAAAATTTTATAGATGGGAAATGATAAAGCCTAATTTTCTGACTTTAAATCTAGTATTTTCTTCTCTATCATACTGCCTCCAAACATCTGTAGGAGGATATTTTTATCTGGAACTCCTGCCATGCTCTCAAACTCAGCAGGGCCCTGACTATTGGAGTTGTTCTGATTTGGGATCTCAAAAACCAGAAAGCCACTCTTCTCTAATGTAACTGTACATTTTTGGATTTTTTTTGTTTGTTTTTAGTAGTTTATAAAAAAGGAAGATAAAGAGATATGCATTACTGCCTCACTACTTGCTACTCTTGGATTCTAATCATGTTCTGTTTTAAGGAAGTGA
Organism: Myrmecobius fasciatus; assembly: GCA_023553655.1. NCBI lineage: Eukaryota > Metazoa > Chordata > Mammalia > Dasyuromorphia > Myrmecobiidae > Myrmecobius > Myrmecobius fasciatus. Next base: position 16,848 of record JAJPUD010005839.1, read on the forward strand.
ATCAAAATATACATCAGCACCCCACAAAAATTAGTTTAGTTCAGAATAGCAGTATTCACAGAATTTCTAGTGGTGGGTAGGTATGGAGGTGGGAAGGTTGGGGGACCTAGTGGTTTTATACTGAGATAAACAAAAGGAGTATGCAGCCTTTTACAAACACACTGATTTAAAATAAGTTAACCCCAGTTTGACAATAACACAGAAGTTGGTAGAATTCCTTTGAGGTCACTTCTGTTCTTATGGATGCTATTTCTGCCCATGTGTTCTCCCTCCTCTCTCTGGGAAGAAAGTGGCCTAATATGTTGAAACTTTATGATGTCTGACCATTCTTTTCAACTACTCTTAACTGATTTCTATATTATTCTCCCCAATAACTATTCTTAAACTTTCCATCCCTCAATCACAGTTCAACTTTCCACTCTACCCTCCCAGCAATTTACCCAGCACACTTCACTTTTCTACAGGGCACACTCTACCAAGAAGTTTGAGGTCCTCAATCACTCAAATTATGTGGCTGGCCTTATAGTAGGTACTGGGAATACAAAGTCCCCAGCTGGAACTGGAGTCAGCCTTTCAAGGTGGAGATTCCAAGAGGGAGAAGTAAATAGAGAATGCATTTCAGGAATGGGGGGACAGCAAGTGAAAAGATACTCAAATTGGAGAATGAATGTTATAGGGAAAGAGCCACTAAGTCAGATTAGCTAGAGAGTTGAGTTTGAGGAGAATGAATAAATGATTAATTTATTAATAATTATAATAAATGATTAGATTAATTGATAAGTTTATTATATGCCAGCCACTGAGCTAAGAACTGGGAATACAAATACAAACAAGATAATACCTATCCTCAAGAAACTCCCATTCTAATGGGAGAAGACAACATATATAACAGAACTAGAATTAGAAAGGAGGTAGAAGAATTGGCTAAGTGCACCCTCATGTCTCATTTCCATGTACATTAAGGTGAAAGCTGATTTATCAGATTTCAGAGTTTCATTTACTATAACTTAGGGTTTCAGGGGCATGAATTTGAATTCTAGTTGGAGATGAAGGAGGAATACAATGGTTGCAACATGGTTTGGAGCTGGCCAAGGGAGCCTGAAAGTTCAATTAAAGCTAGGCTATATAAGCTGACAAATAGGAGCTTGTATTTGATTTCATAATTTGGTCACATAAAAAAATGTGACTCATTAGACAAGACACTGATGTTGCAAAAAATTGAAAACAAAAGGAAAAGGGGTTGCCAGAAGCTGAGATGTATAGATAGTGTCATGGAAACAACCAACATGAACTTGGATAGAAGAGATAGTGGAGGATAGAAGGGCATGGCATGTTGTGGTCCATGAGATCACAAAGAATCAGATATGACTGAATAACATTTGGTCTCATGAGAAATTGAAACGATTTTATTGAATAGAGTAGTAACAAGGTAAGACTTGTGTTTCAGAAATAGAGAAGCTTTCTGGAAAATAGACTAGAGTACCTGCACCAGGGAAACAATTAGGAGGTTATTGCAATAGACCAGATAAGAAGTGATGAAACCTTGAAATAGGCTGGCAGCCATGTAAATAGAAAGACAGATTTAAAAAATAGGTACTTGAAGAGGTATAGAGTAGATAGGGTCCAGACTTTGGATGGTTTTGGGTGTTTGCCCAAGATGTATGTATTTTTTCTTGTATGCAGTAAGAGGGAGGCATTGCAGATTTTTAAGCAGGGGTGCTGTGTACCAGATGATATTTTTAAAAAGATCACTCTGCAAGATTGTAAGCTTCTGAGCTTCTATTTTTCAAGCTTTTGAATTTTACTTTTATTTAAATGTATTCATTTCTTTGAAGACCATACGGGGTAATAAAAAATACTTATCTTAGAGCAAGAAAAACCTAGTTTGAAATCCCCTTCTGAAGTACACTAACTTTGTGACCATGGGAAAATCATTTAACCTTCCTGTGCCTCAGGGAACTATGGAAGACTTATCTACTATGTCCTTGAAGGGTTATGATTCCACTGTGAGAGACCCATAAGCTGGTCAAAGCATAGATCTTTTGTGATTCTTCGATTGATATCTGTGAGTAGATGGGTGATCAAAAGTATCTTTTCTCTATTTGTTCAAGTAGCTATCCACCTGATACTAAAGTGTGACTAAAATAATGTTATATTTTTTGAGTGCTTGGAAATTGGTTTTAAAGACATCTCTGTAATAAGAATTTTAAAAATACTTTTAAGCAATAAAAGCATTCCTGGAAAAAATCTATGGCTTTCTGAGACTACTATATTGAAGGATAACACTTTTCATTTGATTGCATGAATTTTGGACTATTTCAATATCATGAGTATTTGTGATTTAATCAATACAAGTATTCCTTTCGCTGACTCAGAACACAACCTCTCTATGACTTGGTAGATTAATTTTAGTAAAAAAATTCCTTAACTTATGATTTCCTGGTGATAGGTTATTCATATTTAGCTAGGCTGATCTTCAGATGACAGATGTTTGTCCATTATTAGTACTATAAGAAACATGCTATGTTTATTAAAAAGACAAAACCATTTTGTTGCTATATATAAACTTTTAAAAGATCATAGCTCTAAGAATTAATGCTCAGAGAGAAAAAAAGTTGGACAAGATGATGCCCAAGGTCCTTTTCACTATAGCATTTTAGGTAATTGACCCTCACTAATTTTTTATGTAATGTTTTTGTGGGTGCAATTCATGGAGTAAAGTTCCATGAGTAATACACTAGCCTTTAGATATATACTATTTACCATTATAATAATTAAAGTTAATATGACATTCAGAATTCCTTTAACTTTAAAGAAAGCAATTTATTTCATAAAGATAAAAAAATTTCAAATAGTTATATGATGAGAATGAACAAATTGTCCTAAATGACTCCCAATCTCAATGTAACTGATGCCTACTTGGGGTTTACCCTTTCTTGTTTTTATAAGAGGAGGCCACTGGAAAAGGGGGAAAAGGAATTAGCTACTTTGTTGGAGCAGGGGAAAGAAAGAGAGGAATTTGGCATAGAAAAAGAGAAGGAGGGCGGAGCCAAGATGGAGAACTGCAGACAGCATTCTCTGTGAGCTCCTGAGACCTTCCCTCAGACTCAGACAAATTGAGCCTTCGAACTGGTTTTGGAGTGAGGGCTCCACCAAACACTTGGACTACAACACACTTCTATCAACAATCTATTTTGAAAAAACTTCAGAGAAGGTTAGCCTCAGGGGAAATCGGCCACTGGTCGTGATCAGATGCCAGCCAGGGTGGAAGTCAGGGCTGCCATAGAGGGGTGGATTTTAGGCATCCAGGAAGCCCCTGGGAGACACCTGGGCCACTTTGCTCTGCTTGCGGGCAGGTGCTTTGGCAGATCCACCTTTGGTAAAGGGTGGATTGAGAGCAGCTGAAAATGTGGTCCTAGTGCGGATCTAGCCCAACCAGCCTCAGACCGGAAGTCAATTCAGCAAACTGCCCCAGGGCAAATACAAACTGTTGCAGTATTCCCTGCTGGTGACTGATACCTCAACAGAGGCAGAAGAGAGTTCTCACCATAGACAGCTTTTACGGAGAAAAAATAGAACACTCCCCAGATCCTGAGATTCTGAAAACAATCCCAGATGAAGCCACAAAGGTGGACTTAAGTTGGTCTCCCTTCCAGAAGGCTTATCTGGAAGATTGCATCAAGAATCTCAAAAGAGAGCTAGAAGAAGAATGGGGAAATAAATTGAGATCAGGGCAACAGAAATATCAAAAACTGGAAAATAGGACTGGTGAATTGGAAAAAGAAAACAATTCACTGAAAAACAAAATTGGTGAATTGGGAAAAATCACCAATTCACTGGAAAATAAAAATGGTGAATTGGAAAAAGACAACAATTCACTGAAAAACAAAATGGGTGAATTGGAAAAAGACAACAATTCACTGAAAAACAAAATTGGTGAATTGGAAAAAGACAACAATTCACTGAAAAATAAAACTGGCAAAATGGAAAAAGAATGCATTGAATCAAGAAATTCAATTGGCCAGCTACAAAAGGAGCTAAAAAAGATAACTGAAGGAAATAATACTTTAAAAACTAAAACTGAACAAATAGAAGTAAATGACTCAATAAGACTTCAAGAATTAGTCAAACAAAAACAAAAAAATGAAAAAATAGAAGGAAATATGAAATATCTCCTAGGAAAAACAACTGACTTGGAAAACAGATCCAGGAGAGACAATCTAAGGATTATCGGACTCCCTGAAAGCCACGATAAAAAAAAGAACCTGGATGCTATCTTCCAGGAAATCATGAAAGAGAATTGTCCTGATGTTTTAGAATCAGAAGGCAAAATTGGCATTGAAAGAATTCACCGATCACCTCCTGAAAGAGACCCCAAAATTAAAACCCCAAGGAATATCGTGGCCAAATTTCAGGACTATCGCACCAAGGAAAAGATAATATAAGCTGCTAGAAAAAAACAGTTCAAATACCGAGGAACTGTCATTAGAATTACAGAAGATCTGTCAGCTTCCACATTAAAGGATCGAAGGGCCTGGAATCAGATATTCCAAAAGGCAAAAGAACTTGGATTACAGCCAAGAATAAGTTATCCAGCTAGAATGAGCATCATCTTCCAGGGAAGAAGATGGTCATTCAGTGATACAGGAGAATTTCACCTATTTCTAATGAAAAGACCAGATCTGAACAAAAAATTTGACCTCCAAATAGAGAACTCAAGAGAAGCATAAAAAGGTAAAAAGGAAAATTCCTTAAAGAATGGGGGTATAATTTGATTTTTCTTTGATAATAATGGAAAAGAAATTAGAGGTGGAAGGGATACTACACTGAAAAAGAAAAAGGGGGGGAGGAGGCAAAATAAAGTAAAAATAAAGGAGGTAAAATAAGGCAAAAATCTCATAAAGAGACATAGAAGATCTAATATAATTGAGGGAAAGAAGGGAGGGCGATGAGTATTGTGTAAACCTTACTCTCATTAGATTGGACTCTAAGAGAGAATATCAGACACATTTGGCTTCAAAGAAAGGTCTGACCCACCTTGTGGGAAGGTGGGAGGGAAAGGAGAAAAGGAAAGGGATAAACTAATAGAAAGATTAGGGGAAAGGTATAAAGGGGAGGGAGGGACTCTAAAGGGGGGAGGACTGTTGGTGGGAGGTGGTCATCAAAAATAAAGTACTGGGGAGGGGGGAACGGAGAGAGGGGAAAGGGAAGAGAAAATCATAACTCTGGGTAAATAAGGTGGCAGGGAATACAGATATAATTATTTTAACTGTGAATGTGAATGGGATGAACTCTCCCATAAAACGGAAGCAGGTAGCAGACTGGATTAAAATCCAAAATCCTACAATATGTTGTTTGCAAGAAACACATCTAAAACATAGAGATATATAGAGTGAAGGTAAAGGGCTGGAGCAGAATCTTCTATGCTTCAGGTGAACAAAGAAAGGCAGGGGTAGCAATCCTTATCTCGGATCAAGTAAAAACAAAAGTAAATCTAATTAAAAGAGATAAGGAAGGAAACTATATTTTACTAAAGGATACCATAGACAATGAAGCAGTATCAATACTAAACATACATGCACCAAGTGGTATAGCATCCAAATTCCTAGAGGAGAAACTAACAGAAATGCAAGGAGAAATAGACAGTAATACTACTGGTGGGGGATCTCAACCTTGCTCTCTCAGAATTAGATAAATCAAATCACAAAATCAATAAGAAAGAAGTTAGGGAGGTAAGCAAAAGGCTAGAAAGTTAGGTATGATAGATCTCTGGAGGAAATTGAATGGTGATAGAAGGGAGTATACTTTTTTCTCAGGGGTTCATGGAACTTATACCAAAATTGATCATGTGTTAGGGCATAAAACCCTCAAAATCAAATGCAGAAAAGAAGAAATAGTAAATGCATTCTTCTCAGATCATGATGCAATAAAACTCACATGCAATATAAGGCCAGGAGAAAATAGACCACAAGTTAATTGGAAATTAAATAATCTAATCCTGAAGAATGGATTGTGGGGGGCGGAACCAAGATGGTGGAGTGAAAAGGTGACTCTCTGTGTCCTCCTCCGAACTTCTCTAAAATCAACAATAAAATAAGCCTCTGAACTGATCTTCAAGTCAACGAATCCAGAAATATTTGGACACTGCTTGCAGATATCTCTGAAAAACTTCATATCAGGTTTGTCTAACTCAGACAGAGGGATAAACAGAGGACTCCAGTGTCAGAGAAGTCTGGTGTAGGCCGGAAGGAGGGTGGGACTCAGCTCAGCTCATCGTGGCAGAAACTCCAAACTCTAAACTCCAAATTCCAAACACCTGGAGTTTATCTGAGGCACTCGGGACACTCTGCCCTGATTGGGGGCAGGTGTTCTGGCAGATTTGCCTTGTTTAAGGAGTAATTCGGACTTAGTCCTAGCCCCCACCCGCCCAGCACCTTAAGTTAATTCGCCGAAGTGCCCCAGGGCAAAGATCTTCAGCTGCAGTTTCAGCCACCGTTTTTTCTCCCCTACCTTAAAGAGATATCCATGCTGTCTAAAAAAATGAAGAAGCAAAAGAGAGCTCTCACCATAGACAGCTTTTTATCAAGAGAAAGAAGTAATGACCCGAGATCCTGAGGTTCCTTTAGACAAAACTCCAAAGGAAGTTATTAAGGACCATCACTGGTCCCCTTTTCAAAAGGCCTTTCTGGAAGATTGCTTAAAGAACCTAATAAAAGAGCTGGAGGATAAATGAGAAAATAAATTGAAATCAGTGCAAGAAGGATACAATATCTTGCAAGAAGGATATGATGCCCTACAAAAGAGATATGAAAAAGACACCAATTTATTGAAAAATAAAATTAGTGAAGTGCAAAAAGAGTGCAATAAACAAAAAAAATTCAATTGGCCAGTTACAAAAGGAGCTTAAAAAGGTAACTGAAGAAAACAACATTTTAAAAATAAGAATTGAACAAATGCAAGTGAATGACTCAATAAGACTTCAAGAATCAGTCAAACAAAAACAAAAAAAATGAAAAATTAGAAGAAAATATGAAATATCTCCTAGGAAAAACAACGGACTTGGAAAATAGATCTAGGAGAGACAATCTAAGGATTATTGGACTTCCTGAAAGCCATGATGAAAAAAAGAATCTAAACACTATCTTCCAGGAAATCCTGAAAGAAAACTGCCCTAAGATTGTAGAATAAGAAGGCAAAATCACCATTGAAAGAATTCACCAATCACTTCCTGAAAGAGACCCCAAAATTAAAACCCCAAGAAATATTGTGGCTAAATTTCAGGACTATAGCACCAAGGAAAAGATTCTGCTAGCAGCTAGAAAGAAACAATTCAAATACCGAGGATCAATACTTAGAATCACACACGATCTGTCAGCCTCCACATTGAAGGATCTAAGGGCCTGGAACCAGATATTCCGAAGGGCAAAGGAACTTGGATTACAGCCAAGAATAACCTATCCAGCTAGAATGAGCACTATCCTCCAGGGAAGAAGATGGTCATTCAATTATATAGAAGAATTTCACCTATTTCTAATGAAAAGACCGGATTTGAACAAAAAATTCGACATCCAAACACAGAACTCAAGAGATACATAAAAAGGTAAAAAGGAATGGACTCTTGAGAACTTTATTTCTACTAGGGGGATACTTAAAGTTTGGGGGTATAATTAACTAGATATTACTTTGATAATATGAAAAAGAGAACTAGAGGGGGAAAGGTTGTCATACTGGGGAAAAGAGGGGAAAAGTGGTAAAATAAGATCTAAAAAAAAGGAGGTAAAAACAAGGTAAAATCTCTTGAAGAGGCAAAGAAAACCTAATATAATTGAGAGAAAGAGGGGAGGGAGATGAGCACTGTGTAAATCTTACTCTCATCAGGTTGGGCTCTAAAAGTGTATATCAGACACTTCCTTTCACATAGAAACTTGTCTGTTGCTAGAGGGAAGTGGGAGGGAAAGGAGGAAAAGAAAGGGATAAACTAATAGAAGGGAAAATAGAAGAATCAGGGGAAAGGAGTAAAAACAGGGGAAGGGATCTAAAGGGTGGTGGATTGTTTGGGGGAGGGGGGCATCAAAAGCAAAGTACTGAGGAGGGGGGAAGGGAGAAAGGGGAAAGGAAAGGGGAAAACATAACTTGGGTAAATAAGATGGCAGGAAATAAAGAATTAGTTATTCTAACTGTGAATGTGAATGGAATGAACTCTCCCATAAAGCGGGAGCGGATATCAGACTGGATTAAAAACCAGAACCCCACAATATGTTGTCTACAAGAAACACATCTAAAACATAGTGACACATATAGGATGAAGGTAAAAGGCTGGAGCAGAACCTATTATGCTTCAGGTGAACAAAAGAAAAGCAGGGGTAGCAATCCTGATATCAGATCAAGTAAAAGTCAAGATAGATCTAATCAAAAGAGATAAGGAAGGAAACTATATTTTATTAAAGGGTACCATAGATAATGTAGCAATATGAATACTAAATATATACGCACCAAGTGCAATAGCACACAAATTCCTAGGGGAGAAATTAAGAGAGATGCAAGAAGAAATAGACAGTCAAACTGTACTAGTGGGGGATCTCAACCTTGCTCTCTCAGAATTAGATAAATCAAACTACAAAATAAACAAGAAAGAAACTAGGGAGATAAACCAATTGCTAGAAAAGTTAGGGGTATGATAGATGTATGGAGAAAGTTGAATGGAGACAGTAGGGAGTTTACTTTTTTCTCAGCAGTCCATGGAACCTATACAAAAATTGACCATGTGTTAGGGCATAAAAACCTCAAAATCAAATGCAGAAAGGCAGAAATAGTAAATGCATCTTTTTCAGATCATTGTGCAATAAAAATCACATGCATAAGGCCAGGAGAAAATAAACCAAAAGTTAATTGGAAATTAAATAATCTAATCCTGAAGAATGAATGGGTGAAAGAGCAAATTATAGACACAATCGAAAATTTCATCCAGGAGAATGACAATAATGAGACAACATACCAAAATTTGTGGGACACAGCTAAGGTGGTTATAAGGGGTAATTTTATATCTCTAGATGCTTACTTGCATAAAACAGAGAAAGAGAAGATCAATGAACTGGGCTTACAATTAAAACAGCTAGAAAAAGACCAAATTAAAAACCCTCAATTAAATACCAAATTGGAAATTCTGAAAATTAAAGGGGAGATCAATAAAATTGAAAATAAGAAAACTATTGAATTAATAAATAAAACTAAGAGTTGGTTTTATGAAAAAACCAACAAAATAGATAAGCCTTTAGTTAATTTGATTAGAAAAAGGAAAGAGGAAAATCAAATTGTTAGTCTCAAAAATGGTAAGGGAGAACTTTCCTCCAATGAAGAGGAAATTAGAGTAATAATTAGGAGTTTCTTTGCCCAACTTTATGCCAATAAATTTGATAATGTAAATGAAATGGAGGAATATCTACAAAAATATAGATTGCCAAGGTTAACAGAAGAGGAAATAAATTATTTAAATAGCCCTATTTTGGAAAAGGAAATAGAACAAGCTATTAACCAACTCCCTAAGAAAAAATCTCCAGGGCCAGATGGATTTACATGTGAATTTTACCAAACATTCAAAGAACAATTAATCCCAATACTATACAAACTATTTGAAAAAATAGGGAAAGAAGGTGTACTACCAAATTCCTTCTATGACACAGATATGGTGCTGATAGCTAAACCAGGTAGGGAGAAAACTGAGAAAGAAAACTATAGACCCATTTCCCTAATGAATATTGATGCAAAAATTTTAAATAAGATTCTAGCAATGAGATTACAGAAAGTTATCCCCAGGATAATACACCATGATCAAGTAGGAGTTATACCAGGAATGCAGGGCTGGTTCAATATTAGGAAAACTATTAGCATAATCAATTATATTAATAATCAAATTAACAAAAACCATATGATTATCTCAACAGATGCAGAAAAAGCCTTTGATAAAATCCAACACCCATTCCTATTAAAAACACTGGAGAGTATAGGAATAAATGGGCTTTTCCTTAAAATGATTAGTAGTATCTACTTAAAACCTTCAGCAAGCGTCATATGTAATGGAGTCAAACAAGAACCATTCCAATAAGATCAGGAGTGAAACAAGGCTGCCCATTGTCACCATTATTATTTAATATTGTCTTAGAAATGTTAGCTTTGGCAGTAAGAGAAGAAAAAGAGATTAAAGGAATTAGAGTAGGTAATGAGGAAATCAAATTATCACTCTTTGCAGATGACATGATGATATACATAGAGAACCCTAAAGACTCAACTAAAAAACTACTAGAAACAATTCACAACTTTAGCAAAGTTGCAGGATACAAAATAAATCCACATAAATCATTAGCATTTTTATATATTGCCAATAAAGTTCAGCAGGAAGAGATACAAAAAGAAATTCCATTCCAAATAACAGATGATAGGATAAAATATTTGGGAATTTATCTGCCAAGGGAAAGTCAGGAGCTATATGAACTAAACTACAAAACACTCTCCACACAAATAAAATCAGACCTAGTCAATTGGAAAAACTTAAAATGCTCATGGGTAGGCCGAGCGAATATAATAAAAATGACAATACTACCCAAACTAATTTACTTATTTAGTGCCATACCAATCAAACTCCCAAGAAATTATCTTACAGATCTAGAAAAAAATAGTAGCAAAACTCATTTGGAAGAACAAAAGGTCAAGAGTTTCAAGAGAATTAATGAAAAATAAAGCTGATGATGGTGGACTTGCTGTACCAGATCTAAAACTATATTACAAAGCAGTGGTCATCAAAACCATTTGGTACTGGCTAAGAAATAGAGTAGTCGATCAGTGGTATAGGATAGAATCACAAGACAAACTAGGCAATAACTATAGCAATTTTGTCTTTGATAAACCCAAAGACTTCAGCTTCCGGGATAAGTACTCACTATTTGACAAAAACTGCTGGGAAAACTGGAAACTAGTGTGGAAGAAATTAGGGCTTGACCCACATCTAACACCACATACCAAGATAAGATCTAAATGCGTTAATGATCTGGATATAAAGAGTGATACTATAAGTAAATTAGAGGAAGGTAATAGAGTTTACCTCTCAGACCTATGGAGATTGAATAAATTTATGTCCAAAAAAGAACTGCATCTCCTAACTGAAAACCAGATAACTTTGACAATATTAAGTTAACAAGTTTTTGTACAAACAAAACCAATACAGTCAAGATTAGGAGGGAAGCAATAAATTGGGAAATCATCTTTACATTTAAGGGTTCTGATAAAGGCCTCATTTCTAAAATATATAGAGAATTGTCTCACATTTATAAAAATTCAAGCCATTCTCCAATCGATAAATGGTCAAAGGATATGAACAGACAATTTTCAGAGGATGAAATTAAAACTATTTGTAGTCATATGAAAAGGTGCTCCAAATCACTATTCATCAGAGAAATGCAAATCAAGACAACCCTGAGGTACCACTACACACCTGTCAGATTGACTAAAATGACAGGAAAAGTTAATGATGAATGTTGAAGGGGATGTGGGAGGGCTGGGACACTGATGCATTGTTGGTGGAGCTGTGAACGGATACAGCCATTCTGGAGAGCAACTTGGAACTCTGCTCAAAAAGTTATCAAACTGTGAATACCCTTTGACCCAGCAGCATTTCTATTGGGCTTATATCCCAAAGAAATCATAAAGGAAGGAAAGGGCCCCACATGTGCAAGAATGTTTGTGGCAGCCCTTTTTGTAGTGGCTAGAAACTGGAAACTGAATAGATGCCCTTCAATTGGAGAATGAATATTATGGAATATTATTGTTCTGTAAGAAACGACCAGCAGGACGATTTCAGAGAGGCCTGGAGAGACTTACATGAACTGATGCTGAGTGAAATGAGCAGAACCAGGAGATCATTATATACGGCAACAACAGTACTATATGACGATCAATTCTGATGGACATGGCTCTCTCCAACAATGAAATGTTTCAAACCACCTCTAATTGTTCAGTGAAGAAAGCCATATACACTCAGAGAGAGGGATGTGAAATGTGGACCACAACATAACATTCTCATACTTTTGATTGATGTTTGCTTACATTGTGTTTCCTTTATCTGATATGTCTTCTGTGTAGATACGATTTTTCTCGCACAACAATGATAAGTTTGGAAATATGTATACATATATTTGATTTGCCAAATATTTTAACATAATTAACATGTATTGTGTATCCTGCCATCTAGGGGAGGGGAGTTGGGGGGAAAAATCTGTAACAGAAAGCTATGTAAAGGTTAATGTGAAAAATTACCCATACATATATTTTGCAAATAAAATAAAATTTAAAAAAAAGAAAAAAAAGAAAAAGAGAAGGAAATGCTTTAAGAAGAGAAAAAGGCTACCAATTGATAAATATTGCATCCTTGGGAGTGAAGTAAAGAATAGAATTTGGATAAGAAGTGTCAGGGCAGGAAGGGCAATGGGGAGTCTGGGAGAATTGTTAGGACCTTAGATTTTCATATATAAACATTGGTGTTGTGTGTCTTGCTATTGATTGCACCGAAATGTGTTTAATTACTCAGCTCTCTGGAAGTTATGAACAGTGAACTTTTGGACTGAGGAAATCCACTATATTTATAATCTCTTTGACAATAAACATTTTAATTCTTTGAAGGATCCAGAATTTCATGGGAGTGGGTACTCCATCCATTGACTGACAACCACTTCATATCTTATCTTGTGTAATTCTTCTTGTGTTTTGTAATATATCTTCTACAGAGTATCCACCCAAAGGGGTTGAGGTCTTTTTCTTGTTCTTTAGAACCCAGAGAATCTGAAATATTATTCAATCTACCTGTCATCTCTCATCCTATATGAATAGCCTGTCTCTTGTGCCAGTGATACATATAGAATTTGGTCCTAAAGTAACTTCCTTTGAATACCTCTTCTTTTAAATGTGCCAGAAAGAGGTGATCTGAGTTGTTTTTTTTATCACAGACCCTATGTGACCAGAAGAACTCAGAACAGGTAGATTTTGACTTATGTAAGTGCTGAGACATCACAGGTTGAAGTGTGGTCTGAATTAGTCAATATTTAATTTTCCTCTTATTCTGAACCTATCCTGATAAAAATTTCTTAATCTTGTTTGCCTCAATTTTCTCATCTGTAAAATGGGAAATAACAATAGCACCAACCTCCTAGGGTTATTGTAGAAATCATATGAGATAATTATCAAACACTTAGCATAGTAAACTATGGATAAATAGTTTGTTGTTGTTCAATGGTTTCAGTTTTGTTTAACTCTATATGACACTGTTTGAGGTTTTCTTGGTAGAGATATTTCCTTCTTCAACTCATTTTATAAATAAATGCTAGCTATTATTATTATTATTGTCATTGTAATTATTACAAAGAATTATAAAGGTGATTATGATGGATTTCTATTAAAATAGTGTCTTGTTCAGGGCAACTCAGTCCTATTGTTTCAAATATGGGGCTCAAACTCAGATCTTCTTTTTTTCCTTCCTCACTACTATACTATGCTGCTATATTCTGATAGTATCTACCATAGCTAAGGAGCAAGAGGAAGCTGCAAGAGGGATAACAAAACCAATGTTCTATCATTACTACTTTAAGATTCTACTGACATTTTGATAATAAGCCTAATAAGGTTATTTGCTTATTTTGTCTTCCCCCTGCAGTCTGGCTCCTTACTTGTTAAAGCAAAACATTCAATTAATCCTATGAAGCCAAGGAAAGTGTGAAAAAACAAAGCAACCAAGTTGGAACAGCTGGTTACAGGTTGGCACTAGTAGCAGAGGTGGTGTAGTACAGTGAAAAGAATGCTGATTTTGGACTGGAGGTCTTTGATTCAAATCCTGGCTCTGTTATGTCATACCTATTTTACCTTGGAAATGCCTGGGCATCCCAATTAGTTAAGTAAGGAAGACTTGCCCATGATTTTTTGCTATTAATATAGAGTGGGGTTGAAATTCTCATTTGTAGGGGGAATTTTCCTAATGATATATTAATTCTCAGATTGTGAAATAAGTATCATTTAATTGTATTACAATCAGTACTGACTATAGCCAAAAAAGTCATTTGCCTTTACATCCCTTTTCTCACTTCCTGGCATTGTCTTCCAGAACTCTTCCAGTGTTCTGAGGATGTCCTTTGAATGCCAAAAGACCATCTTTTCAGTGTTTTATCTATTTCTATTCTCATCTTTTGATGTAATGTTTTAAAAGTTCCACTTTGTCCTTGCTACTCTCCATTAAAACCCTCATTCCCTCAATAGATTAGATTGCAACTGCTAATATGAAAACAGCCATTTTAAATATATTTACATTGTGGAAGAAATTATCTAACCCCCAAATATTTGTTTTTTACAAAATAAATACTAACCTAAATGAATGTCTAATTAGTCATGTCAAACAGCATGAATAGTAGCTAAAAGTGACTTAATTTGTTGAAGGGAGAAACTATTTTTGAGACTATTTTTTAAATTATATATATATATATATATATATATATATAATTTTTATATTACTCCATGTAGGCATTTGTTTATTATATCTATCTTTACAGTCAACTCATACATAGCATTACATTTTTGCTAAAGGACGGGACCTTAGTGACGATCTAATTCAACCAATGACCTCATTTTACAGAAAAGGGAACAAACTAAGGGGAAGATGGTGGCTGTGGAATTAGATTTTCCATTAATCAATTCTTAGCTCTGCTTCTTCCTTCATGTGTGATGTTGGGAAATTTACTTCATTTTCCTGGATTTCAGTTTTCTTATGTGTAAAATGAGGCAAAGGGACCAATGACTTTCTAAGGTTAGTAAATCAATCAATGAATATTTATTAAATGCCTATTCTGTGACAGAGAGTGTTCTAAACATTGGGGATAAATAAATAAGCTCTAAATCTAGGCTCTCATGATCCTAAACTAAAGTTTGTAGAGATGAAGCGAATTCTTGGTCCAAGTTCGCATAGATAGTTACTGACAGAAAAATAAAAATAAATTTTAGAAAGGACACAACAGTACAGTCTTCTTTCTCCTTCCTATATTGTCCTTGACCAGATCTATTCCATGAATACTTCCTCCCAGCATTCAGTTGTCATTCTAATTCCACACTATCCCATGTGTAATAAGAACTGAATAATATCTTTCATTTAGACAAGGAGAAAACTAGCAGGCATCAGTGCACTCTTGGGTTCCATTAAGGTCTTTGTAAGCCCTAGGCACTTCTGTTTGTAGGCCTTTGCTGATTGTATTTTTGTGAGTGCATCTGATTTTGCAATAAAAAATATTGGAAAGTTCATCTAATGTTAATTTCTTTATGAAAAAATTTGACATTGATATGACTTTTATCTCATTGAGTATATACTTTGCCTAGCTTTGATTGTACATACATATGCAATATATATATATGTATATGTTTTCATATACATATACATACATATGTATGTGTGTGTGTATATATTTTGGACCTTTATTGAACCAAATTTCTGAGCATTCCAATTCTACTGCAGAGAGCACAATTATGTTGGGCTGACAAATGTTTGAATGCCAAAAGTACACTTGCCAAAAAAGACCATTTTTTTGGAAAAAGGTATTCAGAAAAAAAATACAAGGACACTCTCAGTGTTTCTCTTAGAGCTGATTGTATGATGTGGGAGAAACTGATACCCTCATATGAGAAGTGCTGTGCTCTGAGCAAAGCAGTTGAATTTTCCTAGAAGAAACATGAGATGCACAAAATTAGAAAAGCCACCCAAATGTTCACAGGAATTATTTGTGTCTGACTTGTGGTAAAGCATTCTGAGCTCCTATTGGTCTGATCAGCCATAATCTGACACATTACCTTGACTCTAACATGGTGATGTCATTTTGGTTTTCTTCAAGAACAAAGGATATGTATAGACAGATACACACACACACATATATACATATATATATATATATATATATATATATATAATATGTATATGTATACATACACACATATTATTTAGAGGTGGCATTTTATAGTAGATAAAAAAGTTATCTTTAAAAGTATATGTTGTAATCCCCACTCCACAACCAAGGGATAACTTGAGGACTTGAATTCAAGATCTGCTTCTGACATGTGCTGACTATAAGACCCTGGACAAGTCAATTAACTTTTCAGTATACTAAGATGAGAAATCACAGAGCAGAAAAATACCAAATAGATTCACAGATAAAATAATTTATTCATGAAGCATTCCCTATCTAGAATCCCCCCCCCCATATGCATTCATGTGTTATTTGTGCTCAGTCATTTCAGTTGTATCTGACTCTTTGGGAACTCGTTTTGGGGTTTTCTTGGCAAAGATACTAAATTGGCTTTTCATTTTATTCTCCAGTTTATTTTTACAAATGAGGAAACTGAGGCAAATAGTTAAGTGACTTATCCAGGTCACCCCAGCTACTAAGTATCTGAGGCCAGATTTGAACTCATGAAGATAAGATTTCCTGATTCCAAGACCAGAACTCTATCCATTAAACCACCAATTCATATGGTCAAGAAAATATTTCTTGATTCAGGAAGTGATTTTTATTAAATTTTTATCATAAATTTTTTTTAAAAGTCACTTAGTTCAGGACCATGCTTTTTGAGTCTTCAGATAATACAGCTTTAAGCTTATGTTAGGGAAGTCATATGACCTTTCCAAAGTCACACATATAGTAAGTGGCAGAGAAGAGATATGAATCCTACCTTCCAAATCTCATAGTCTTTCTATTATACTATAATTCTCCATCTATAAGAAGAAGGTATTAGCTGGACTAGATGGTATCTAAAATTTCTTCTCTGACAACATTAGTGTTCCAGCATACTGGGAATCTTGTGGATATGAGTGCCTGTCATTCTTCTGCTCAGTAAACTACTTCAGATAATCTTTCATCTTCCTATTTCTCTGTTTTTCTATTAATATAATAGAAACTTTAGTTCATATTTATACAGAACCAGAGTATCTGGTCAGTTTAGTCAGTCTTGTCAAAAATCTGAGTCAATAATTCAGATATTTTGTCAAAACAATGTCAGATTGTGGTATTGGTGAACTTGTGATTTAGAATGACCTGAATAGTTGAAAAGTTATAATGGAAAGCCTTTGAACCACTTTAAAAAGGCCTTAGGGAATGTAGATCCTTCTGGTAACCCTGTTCCTTGATGAGACAGAAAAGGTATGTGACATTTTGAACATATGACATGGATGAACATGTTGGATTTCTTTAAAATAGAAACTATGTTGATAACCTCGAAGTCCTATATTTTGCTAAATTCTCTAAAATGTTTACTTCTAATTTCTCTCTGATTTTTATGTTCAAATTCCATTGTTGCCAACTTTCTCTAATATTTAGACCTGACATAAAATTCTCTGACCTCTTTTAGCTGATGCATTTAATGTGAGACATCCCTCTCTAACTTCTTTAGCATGGACTAAGGCTTAATACTTTATCCTCCATCTTTATCTCATTTTGTTTTTCTTTATTTGCTCCTGGCTTCTGATGACCAGTTCTGATCTGGTAGCTTCTAACTTTTATTACTGCTTCTTGCTAACTAGATGCTAATTTTACTTGTTTCTACACTGAGGAAGGAATGTAGATGCCTCTAATTTTTCATGATTTGAGGCAAGGACTTAGTTGCTGATTCCTGGTTATCTCTTTGAAGCTCCTTTCTCTTTGTATACATGTACACACAATATATACATAACTATATTTGTATATATATCATATGTATGTGTGCATATAAGTATTGTAAGTATATGTAAGCCTTTGCATATATGTGCATATATGCATACATATACACATATAAGTACCCTTAACCACAGAGGAAAAAACTTCTTAGAACTATAACTAGGAAGTGGTAACCATCTGAGAGTGTATATATGATATGAAAGTATAATTTTTTGTCAAAAATTTATTAATCTTTTAAAATATTCAATATTGCCAAATTATGAAATATACTTGGAAATACACCAAACTGATAAAAGAAGATATATTTTAGTTTTAAAAGAAAATGAAAACAGCAAGCAAAAATTGTCTGATTAGACAATGACTAATCATGATGTAGTAACCAAAACTTCTTGGAGCCTTGTGGATGGGGCAGGAATCAGAGAGGAAGGCAAAAATATTATTTGATGGATTTTTTGGGAAAATATAAGAAGTAAGTCTTCCAGTTCCATAAGATATCTAACTCGTATGTGTGAAATTAATGTAATTGCTGATATACCAGACTTTCATAAATTGTATGTTTGTTTTTAGCTCATTTATTTTATTTTATAGATAAGTAGAAAACATAGATAGAACATGCACTTAAAGTTAGGACTAGAGATCAAGCCCAACATCACATACTTGCTAATTTGTGACTCTAAATAAATAAATTAACTTATCAACTTCACTTTCTTTATTTATAAAAGTAAGAATAATAATAGCATATATTTCCTAAGATTGTCACAAAGAGAAGGGAAGAAGAATAAGTTATGTAAAATGCTTTACAAATCTTAGAACCTTCTATATTTACTGCAACACTATATAATAATATATTTACAAACTACCAATATTCTTTGATCCAGCAATGTCCCTAGTAGGTCTGTTTCCAAAGATAATTAGGGGAAAAGGAAAAGAATCTGTATTCTCCAAAATGTTTTTAGCAGTTCTCTTTGTAGTGGCAAAGAACTGGAAATTTCAGGGACACCCATCATTTGGAGAATGGCTGAGCGACTTGTGGTGAAATGCTACGAACTATAAGAAGTAATGAGTTCAATAATCTTAGAAAAGCATAAAAAGAATTGCATGAAATAATGAAGAGTGAAATGAACAGAACCAAAAGAATATTGTATATGGTAACAGTGACATTGTTTTAAGAATGAGTGAATAAGTTATTTTGAGTATTATCCCAATTAACTATAAAGGATGTATGCAGATGATACTTGCACATAGAGAAAGAACCGATAAATAAAATTGTGTATAGAATAATTTTACACATGTATATTTATTTGAATCTAATGGTAGCCATTTCCAGGGTAAGGGCCTAGGAAAGAAAAAAAAGAAATTTGCAGAATAATTTTGTTGTATATTTAAAAGGAATAATACATTTTCTATAGTGCTTTTGAAATTTCATGTACTATCATCTTTTTTATTGCACTACATCATGGAAATGCTTGTTTTATTCCATGAATTAAAAATAAAATAAATTTGAAATAAATATAATAATAGTTATTACTATTGTTATGATTATGTAGATTAGACAACAATAAAATTGCATTGATTCATAATTGACTGGATAGACAGGCTCAAGGAGCAATTTTCAGTTGTTCAGTGGTTCAGTGTCAGAGTGGCAAGATGTATTTATACCATTTATATACTTATATACTTTATAACCTTATATTTATCAGTGGCATTATAAAAGCTTAGTTGGTATGCTCATCAAATTTGCAGATAACACAAAGCTGGAAGAGACAGATAAAAGGAAGAATTATAGTTAGGATCTAAAAATTCCCGACAGGTGAAAACATGAAATTCAATAAAAGCAAATATAAAGTTTTATGTTTGAGGACAAACATCAACTTCATCAGCACAAGATAGTAGAGGAATGGTGAGATAGCTGTTATTCTGAAAAAGATCTGGGAGTTTTAGTGAACTACAAGCTCATATGGCAGCCAAAAAAATTTATGCAAACTTGGATTGATTTGGAGAAACATGGCTCCCAAGACTGAAGGGGTTATAATCTTGTCATATTCTGCCCTCATAGGACTTCATCTAGAGTCCAGCTTCTTTAATCGTGGTTCATCACCCATATAGGATAATGTGTGGGGTTGGGAAATTATGATAATCAATAAATGTTTGATTTATATACCTATTTTGTGCCTGTATATCCATATACCTGGGATCACTTAAAAATGCCTCAAGTGAAAAGGGATCACAAAAGGAAAAAGTTTAAGAATCCCTGATCTAGAATGTGCTATTCAATTCTGAACATCACAGTTTAAGAAAGGCATTGATAAACAGTTAGAGAGTTTCCATTATGATGCTGGAAGACATTGAAACAATGTCCGACCATTATTTGGGGAAAAAAAGAAGGAATATTTTGGACAGAGAAGAGAAGACTTGGGTGGGTGGTGGGTGGGACATGACAGCTGTGTTCAAGTTTTTGAAGGGTTTTCTTTTGAAAGAGAGATTAGAATTGTTTTGTTTTGTTCCAAGAGGATATAACCAGGATGGTGCAAAGAAGCAAATGTAGGCTCACTTCTAAGGAAAAAACCAAGCAAAATTCCTAACAACTAGGGCTGTCCAAATATGGAATAGGTTTCCTTGACAGGTTGTTAAGCTCCCCCTCCTTAGAGGCCTTGATGAGAGGCTTGATGGCTGCTTGTCAGATATGGAATAATGGGGGATTTCTTTCATTTATGGGTTGGATGAAATAGCTATTGAGATCCCTTCAACTTCAAAAATTTCATGATTCTGAAAGTTTTATCATTTTAATATCATGTTTATTTCTTAATATACTTTTTCTCCTACCCCCTTTATAACAAAGATGTCACTATCACCTAAGGGGTATGCTCCTTTGTAAAACACCATGGATATGAATATAGGATTCAGTCCTGGGGAAGACTGATTTAAAAAAAAAGGAGGATTCAGGCTTTTTTTTCCTCATTCATTATGCTACTACCTCAGAGTAGAGCCCCAGGGAAAATCCTCAATGTTTGGATTTGGCTTATGTCTAGGTTCTATTCAAAGGGAATTAATGAGGTCCCTTCTAGAAAAGATTTTCAATGTAGAAACTAGTAGATATCTGATATAGAATGGCTATTTTTCCTCTACTACAAAACAAATAATTAAAACATAAAAGACTCATAAGCTCATATTAATACATACTTAAAACATAAGTTATAAGCCACCAGTTCTATTACACTCTCCTGGGAGGCAGGAAAGAATGCTGAACAGGTGTCACTTTTCCCTCAGCCTGCATTCTTTGAACAACCACTCAAGGTCCAGGTCTCTCAATCAGCCAGGGAAAGACTAATCCTTCCCAAAGTGATTATTTTCTTTTCCAAGAAAGGTATGGTTTCAGGAAACACTTCCCTTTGGGTAGCTAACCTCTTGAATTTACAAGGATGGTTTTTGAGGCTAGAAACCCCCATTTTTCAAGATTGCTGTGCTTAACAAGGAAACACAAACCAGAAATAGCAGCAAAGACTTGAGGTCTCATCAGAGGTTCACCTATGCAAGTACCTGTTCTGCTTTCTATGTGGGGTGTAAACTCATAGCTAATGCTGAGGCATAGGAAGGGAAAGAAGTCCTCTCCTCATGCTCACTAGAAATCCAAGGGGATAGGTGATCATATTGGCTCTATACTAAAAAAAAGAAAGAATAATTAATTTCAAAAGAGCAAGAGTCTGGTAGCAGTTTCTCCTCAATCTTTATAGTACAATAAGTAGGTATCTCTTCCTGGCTTTCTTTGGCACACTGCCCAATAATCTTGGGGACCAAGATGACCAAGGAAGCTTTTGATTTCATATATCTTTCAGGTGAAACAGTGGACAGAATACCAGGCCTGGAGTCAGGAAGACTCATCTTCACAAATTCAAATCTGTTATTAGACATTCACTAGCTGTGGGGCAAGTCACATAACCCCGTTTATCTCAATTCCTTATTTGTAAAATGAGCTGGAGAATGAAATAGAAAATTTCTCCAGTTTTTTTCCCAAGAAAACTCCAAATGGAGTCACAAAGGGTTGGATACATTTGAAAATGGAGCAGAATAAAAATCTCTCCCCATATATAATCTATTTATGGTTCCTGTTACCAAGAAAAAAAAATCAACTAAAACCCATGAATCGCTATAGCTTCTGGAATCATATTAAGGGGATGTGCTAGAGCCAGCTGACACTTGCCCTGAGAAATTGTGAGCACTTACACTTCAGAAATTGGCAAGCTACAAATCAGGGCTTGTTTTGTTATTTTGTTGATTGTCTAGACTTAAGAAAGTGAGGAGGAAAATGTTAATAAAGCATATTAAACTTAAAAGTGAGCTGTGCATACATTTATAAAAAATTATTAGCATGCCCCAGAGCATATTTGATATTTTATGTTTATGGTTGCCTACTTCTCTGTCCAAGAAAGGGAAATGAGCCCCCATGTCTTCTCAGAGGCCAAGATTTGTGTTTACAATTATTCAGTATTCAACATTTTTTTTTCATGTATACTATTGTAGCATAATAAATGTGTTGGGCTTACTCTCCCAACTCCCATTATTACTAGTAAATTGGGTCTCCAGAGGGCATCTGCACTATTCTCCTTAGAGTTAATTCTAGAAGTAACTCTGAGGTGATAGTGGATGTCCTCTAGTTCTCTGTTTCATGAACTATCCCTGATGGGCTCCCCACTGATTTCCAGCTATAAAATTTGGCTAGCTTTTAGAAATAGGTATTTATCAAGGTGGTAAAGTAGAAACAGTTGTTACAAAACATTGCCCCAAATCTGGGGCCTATTTCACAGAAGTACATACACATCCAAGCAAAAGTGAGCTAATGTATCATTGGGTTAAACCAATAGTTCTGGATTATTGGAAATTTTGTTGAGTCACTTCCACTTTGCAGATCCCTTATTTTCCCTTAGTTGTTGTTTTCTACTGAGATTCAGGGTTATTATAGAGTCTCAAAGCTATATTCTTCACCCTAAAAAATTCATATTTGCTGAGACTGTGTTTCATTAGGGAGCTTAGTTTTGTTTTGTTTTGTTTTGTTTTTCTGTTTACTACTGCATGCATTGTTTGTTACTGGTCCAGTCTCTCTGATGATAGTATAAATGAGGATGAAATGTAAGGGAGTTTTCAACTCCCTGAGTTCATTCAGTTCACTCAGTATTTCCCAAAGCTCCCTTCCCTCACAGCTACTATATATTTACAAGCACAAGAGTTTGGCTTCTTAAAGCAAAGAGTAACTCTAGAAGTAGCTGCGACTCTAATACATGAGCACTTGGTATAACAAATACACCAGAACCAATACATTTTACCTAATTTCATCCAATACCATAAAGCACTTCTCTCCTTTTGCCTTCCCAATTTGTTAGTACTTGTAGTTTATGCCTTTAATTAGTTACCTGCTTCAGTAAAAATGTTTGGGAATTGTTTTCACCCTAGTTAATGTATTTTGTTGATTATGTAACTCAGAGGCAACAAAGCTATCGGGGAATGGAGAGCATCTTACTAATTATATTAATCCCAGTTGAGCATTATGAAAACATTCCTCTCATAAATAGTGACTACATCTATTGTTTTCTCGGTTCTTACATATTCATTATTTCTGAATTCTTCTTAATAATTTCTGATGATACAATTATCTTTTTTGTGATAACTTCTTTAAGTATCACAAATTATTGTCATTCCTGAATTGATGGATATTTTTTAAAAAATTATTTTTACTACTACAAAAGGGTCATTTTGTCTCTCTGGTGTCTTATCTTCCTACTTTGTCTATCTAGATTTCACATCTATAATTTTTTGTGATACAATAATTTTCCATTTTCTTTATGTTCCCCAAATTTTTTGGTCATTGCTTGATTGATGGGCATTCATTTTATTCTGACTTTTTTTTGCTACCACGAAGAGTTATGTTATGAATATTTTGGAGTCTGTACCTTGGGGTATGAACAATGATATATAACCATAAGTAATTCATAATAATTATGCTCTATCCAATATTTATACAATGTTATTATTAAAAACTATATTGATACTTTGGATCTTATTTGATCCTTACAGCAACCCTGTTGAAGAGGAAAGAGTAGACATTTTTATCCTCATTTTGCTCAGTGAAATTATGACTTGACTAAAGCTACAGTTAGTAAGGGGTAGAATTAGAATTTGAATCTAGATCATTTTATTCAAATTAGATCGTTATTTCCAATATATCACTCTCATTCTCTGTGTCTGTGTCTCTCTCTGTCTCTGTCTCACCTACCTACTCACTTATATATGTGTGTGTGTGTAATTTAAATACAGAGCTCAGACACTCTAAAGTCTTATGATGCATCATCATGGCATGGACAGGGCTCTCTCAGAGGCTATGCCAGAGGAGTGCAGGCTCTGACTAATCCTTCCAGGCTTCAAAGACTTTTAATATTATTCTTTTTATAGACGGTTTGTTGGCTGGTAGAGATCTAGCCTACCCAGGTTTAGGGAGAATCATCATCAAGTTGGTGGCAAGGCAATGGATTTTTTTCTCACAACAATTTTCCTAGACTATCTACTACGGCATACTGGGATTGTAAATTTCCTTAGTGGAAGAAGCAACCACCTCCAGGAAATTGAGAGTCATTAAAATATGGAATAAGATATATATATATATATATATATATATATATATATATATAATTTATAGAGAACAAGTCAATATAAAATAAAGTACAACATAATAATAAATAAAATAAATTACACATAATATGTGGTTCCTCTAGACAATAAATATAGTAGTAGTCCACGAAGAACGCATCATTGTAGAGATCCTTGGGATATCATCAAGGAAGGTTGCACAGAAATAAAAAGTCTTGAACAGGATTATGAAGTATGAATATGATTTAGATAGAAGGGATACAGGAAAGGGTCTCAGATGAAATAAATATTTTGTTTAATAGTATAGAGATAGGAATGAGTATGGTATGTCAGTCAGTCAATGAACATTCATTGCCATTCAGCCATGTCTGACTCATCCATGACTCCATTTGGGGTTTTCTTGGAAAAGACACTGGAGTAGTTTACTATATCTTTCTCCCTGTCAGTTTTACAGATGATGGAACTGAGGCAAATAGGGTTAAATGACTTGCCTAGGCTCACACAGCTGGTATTTGAAGGTATATTTGAACTCAGGAAGATGGGTCTTCCTGACTCCAGCCTGGCACTCTATCCATCGTCACTCCCAGATGCAGTGCATACTTATTAAGCACCTACTATATGCCAAACATTGTGCTAAGCATTGTATGAATGGAGGACAATTTGGCTAGAACTGGGATTTCGTTTTTATGAGAACTGGCTCTTGTTCTGCAACTTCTTAGAGATTTGTCTGGGATTACTGGGAGGTTAAGTCACTCATATCTAACTCTGTGTTCTATGTGGGACTTGAACCCAGGATTTTCTGCCTCCAATACCAGTTTTCTGCTTATCTGTAAAAAAAATCAGAAAACAATAGCAGTAAAATAATCATTTCTCATTTACATTGATATAAGATTTAAAATTATTTAATATAAATTATTTCACTTGAGCTTCATGCAAAACCTGTAAGAGAAATAGCCTACGTATTAATTTGTATAATAAGACACTGAGGCTCAGAGAAATGAAATGTCTGGCCCAAGGTGACATAGTACTGAATGATGTTGCCTGGATCTGAACCCAGAGCTTCTGTCTCCAACTTTATAAAAGGTTCCTTGTGTTGTTGTTGTTGTTTTGATTGTTTTTTGGGAGTTGTGTAACATAATGCTGAAAAGATAAGACAAAATAGAAAAGGATCTTAAATTCTAACTTGAAGCACCTGTAATTCATTTGAAAGGCAAAATAGAGTTTTTGCATATTAAGTAGGATTAATAAATTGATGAAAGTCGTGTTTTAGGGAAACCAGTTCATAATTGCTTACATGATAGAACAGAAATGGGAAACTGGAGGCAATCCATTATATGTGGGCATACTGTACTTTCACATTTTTTTCTACTTAGGCTTGCTAAATCAAACATTTGTATCACAAATTCTGCCAAGTTATTAATTTTTTCCAACTAGAAAAATATCTTGTCAGTTGGTAAGGATTATTTTTGTTTTTTTATTGTAACTTTAACCTAATACATCTTATACCACTTCCTTTCCAATACAATTTTAGGTTTGTCCTTAAAGTACTGATGTATGTTACTTCTATTCTTTGTTCCGATTGGAGCTCTAAATTCAGCTATATAAACTTGATAGGAATGTAAGTTCTTTTGGTAAGTTACAGTATATACTTGGTAAGTAATAAATGTAAAACATAAGTTTAATAATTTCAATAGTTACAATAGTTGCTGCATGTTCATTTATACCTGTCAACAAGCATAGTCTTTTATATTACGATCATTTTTAATAGACTTTAGTATACTATCCTGACCCTTCTAGCTTATTATAATTATCCCTTTAGGCTTTACCAGACAATGTGCTTTTCTCTGGCTAAAAATGAACTTAACTTAATTTATATGACTTTGGCTAAGTTGATTTCTGGCTATAACATTCTGGGAAGGACAACAACAATAAGACATCTGAATAGTGAGATGATCAGAAACCATATTATGCTTGACTTGATTACAGGATTTGAGAATATTTCACATGAAGAAGAATAGACAGGTAAAGATGTGATGGCTATCTTCAAGTAACTGAAGGACTGTTTCATAAAAGAAGGAAAAAATTTATTTGATCCAAGAAGAAAGCAATCCGTGGACATTGCAAAGAAGTGTATTTCTATCTCATGTAAGAAAAAACTTCCCAAAGAGAATACCCTAAGTAAAATGGATTCTTCTAGGAGCTGTAATTTGCCCATTACCCAAAGTCAAGCAGAAATTAGCTGCCACTTGTTGAGCATACTGGCGTAGTAGTGGGATGATTATTGTTTAGATAAAAATTGGGCTAAATTGTTTTTGAGGTCCTTTCCACCCTAGAGATTATTCAATTATTACATATTGTAGTACTATGCCTGTTGTACCTACAACATAATATAATTGCATAATCTTTATTCTCAATATATTGTCAGATCATATATTTTAATAAATTTTATTTCATATTCCAAACATTATCAACCAATTAACAGCCATTTTTGACCATTTACTATGTGCCACACTAAGCAATGAGATATAAAGACAAAAATTTAAGTTTCTGTCCTCAAAGAATGTACATTCTATTAAATTATGATTGCTTTCAGAGATCAGTTTACATAATGAAATTGGCCATTATAGAACTAATCCTAGAGTTTAGTTGGAGAAAGACTATGGTTTGTGGAAGGAGTCATGGATTTTGAGCCATAGCACCAGACTTTAAATATCTCTTCTACTTGCTACTTGGGTGACCTTGGACAATCCACTTAACTTTTCTAGCCTCAGTTTCTTTATTCATAAAATTAGGACACCAGACTATATGATCTCTAAAAATACTTCCAGTTCTAAATAAATATATGTGAAGCTATTGATGTTAAATCTTTCCCTTTCACCTTTGTGGTGAGAAAAATATTGCCTTTTCTCTATTTCCCATCCTGTGGAAGTGAAACTAATATTTTTAAATTGTTTTTTTCATTTTATTAATGCTTTATATTTGCAAAACATATGTTACAAATTTCCCCCCCCTAATCCCCACCCCTCCCCTAGATGGCAGGAAGTCTACTACTTGTTAATTATGTTAAAATACTTGACAAATTGAATATGTATATACATATTTTTACAGTTACCTTGCTGTGCAAGGAAAATCAGATATACAAGAAAAAAAATCTGAGAAGGGAAACATAATGCAAGCAAACTTCAATAGAGAGTGTGAAAATGCTATGTTGTGGTCCACATTTCATATCCCTCTCTCTGGGTGTAAATGGCCTTCTTCACTGACCAATTGGAACTGGTTTGAAACATTTCATTGTTGAAGAGAGCCATGTACATCAGAATTGATCATCATATAATATTGTTGTTGCCATGTATAATGATCTCCTGGTTCTGATCATTTCACTCATCCTGCTGGTCGTTTCTTACAGAGCAATAATATTCCATAACATTCATATACCATAATTTATTCAGCCACTCTCCAATTAATGGGCATCCATTCAGTTTCCAGTTTCTAGACACTACAAAAAGGGCTGCCACAAACATTCTTGCACATGTGGGGCCCTTACCTTCCTTTAAGATCTCTTTGGGATATAAGCCCAATAGAAACACTGCTGGGTCAAAGGGTACGCACAGTTTGATAACTTTTTGAGCATAGCTCTAAATTGCTCTCCAGAATGGTTGGATCCATTCACAATTCCACCAACAATGTATTAGTGTCCCAATTTTCCCACATCCCCTCCAACATTTGTCATTATCTTTCTCTGCCATCTAAGCCAATCTGACAGGTGTGTAGTGGTATCTCAGAGTTGTCTTAATTTTAATTTCTCTGATCAATAGTGATTTGGAGCACCTTTTCATATGACTAGAAATAGTTTCAATTTCATCATCTGAAATTGTCTGTTCATATCCTCTGACCATTTATTGATTGGAGAGTGGCTTGAATTCTTTATAAATATGAAACAATTCTCTCTATATTTTAGAAATGAGGCCTTTATCAGAACCCTTAAATGTAAAGATGATTTCCCAAATTATTGCTTCCCTCCTAATCTTGTCTGTATTTGTTTTGTTTGTACAAAAACTCCTTAACTTAATATAGTCAAAATTATCTATCTGGTGTTCAATTAAGAGTTTCAATTCTTCTTTGGACACAAATTCCTTCCTTCTCCACAGGTCTGAGAGCTAAACTATTGCATGTTCCTCTAATTTGCTTATAATATCATTCTATGTCTAAATCATGAACCCATTTAGATCTTATCTTGGTATGTGGTGTTAGGTGTGGGTAAAGCCCTAATTTCTTCCATACTGAAACTAATTTTTTCTTTAAAAGTTTTTGAAATTGTCTTTGAAAAATTTTTAGGTTCAGAGATTTAAAGTACAGGCCACTAATGTAGTTTCCTGGTTACCTTAGAACAAAAAACCCAGAACTTGAGTATCTGGAGTCAATCCTTTAGAACTCAGACCAAAGAGAAGTATTCCAGTTCCTCAGGTTTTCCTGAATGTCTTTATTCATTTTTACTTAATAAATTCCCTGTCCTGATACTTACCATCTATTTGAATCTTATCTATTCTTTAAGCCAGATCTTAATTCTCAACTTTTGTTGATTACCATCTTCCTTGATCATTATGATTGATAAGATTTTCTCCTTTTTCTGACTTTCAATAACAATATCTTTAAAATGGGCACCAATAATAGCATCTAATTCTTAGACTTGTTAAAAGGATTAAATGACATAACATAGGTTATGCATTTTATAAATGTTAAAGCATTTATTATTATTAATTGTTCTGCAACTTACTCCTTAGAAACAACATTTATAGTCTTGAATTGCTAACCATCTTTATTTATTATATAGATTGTCTGTCTTCCAAATTATAATATCAACTCATTGAGATCAGGGACCACGTCTGATTAATCTTTGTTTTTCTCTAGCTCTGCACATAGCAAGTATTCAATAAATATTGGGTAGTTAATAATACAAATGCATATTAAGATTTTGAATTCATATTCATTCATTACCTTAAACTTGATTGTATTAAACCATTTTGATATTTTCTTCACATACAGCCAACTTTCTGCTTTTCTTTAATTTTTCCATGGTTAATCCCTCTCGATTGCAAAAAGCCAAGATATGTTTATGTTTCCCTTGGCACTCAATCTTCAATAATTTGATCTTTACTGAGAATGAATCTATCTGTCATATTGTCTTGTTATCTATGAATGTCTCGAGTCAAAATCACAACATTTTCCACATGCTAAAGATGCTAAAATTACTCTATGGTAGTCCCTTCCCTAATTTTCCCTATATAAACTTACATTCCAGTGGTAGATATGAGGGAAGCTCAGTTCCAATGAGAATACAAAGTCTTTCCTTTATCTGATGTATTATCTCATGCATTTTAAGTCACTAAAGACTGTCAGTTAAGTATTAAGGAATGAAATCCTGCTAGGCATCCAAAAATAGGAGACCTTCAGAATAAGAGGGGAATTATTCCAAAGTTAAGATCTTTTTGTAATGGCATGTATGATGAAATTTACCTCCAGATAAATACTTTGAAAATCAGTTTTGACTCAAAAAGTAGATGTAAGATTTGTCACAGAATAAGGGTAGCTTTTCTTTGCTGTAGTTTTTCAACTTTGATTTCATAGTAAAGTACTCTCTGCTTCCTAAACATATACAAGGGTAATACCAATAATGAAACCCATTGTTTTTATAATAATTTTCAGTTTATAGAATGCTTCCATATTCATCATTGCATCAAGATTATCATTTTGTGGCCTGCCAGGCCAAGCTCATTTCTTTTCTTGCTCCACACTCCACCTTCCAGACTCCTCTCTATTATAAGAAGCCTTCTTGCCTTACCTTTGTTTCTGACTTTAGTCCCTCTTTTCTGATTAAGGATTAGTCCCTGGCCCAGACACAGGAACTCTCTCCTCTTCTCCTGCTCAATGTCACACACTAGAAAGTGACAGAGATGGGAAGGCTGATCTTGCCAAATTTATTTTGTTCTCTCCACTAAACTGTGGATATCCCTGTAATTTTTGTTTCTCCAAAAATAGGGGACTGTATGAACATTTTTTTTTTGAGAATAAGGTCAATTTTTCAAAGTTTAAAATGGTCCCCCTACCCTTTCTACTAGATCTACCATATACTATATTAATGTTTTAGAATGAAAATTGGAGAAATTAAAAGGCTTACATTTCATAAAAGTACAGCAAAGAGTTTACAAGAATGTTGGACAACTTGCCAGAATTTCTGCAAAGTTTACATCTACATTGTATAGATGGTATTATCTTTTCTGACATTTTTAAAAACCAAAAATATGTTTTGTTTTGTTAATATAGAAATAAGTAGAATGCTACTCTTTGTAAGGCTAACATACATAAAAATAGGTGCTTTACTAAGTAAACTCAATTTCATATTTCACATTATAGTTGTTCATGTGTAAGCATGCATATATGCAAATATATCTATATACAAATATATGCATATATATGAATATATATAGATAGTATATATATATATGTATATACTAGGCTGGTCACTTCTCTACTCAAAACACTTTCAATGGTTTTCTATTCACTATTGGTTACAATTCAAATTACTTAATCTGTTTTATAAAGTATTCCACCAACTACCTCATACCACCTTACAGTTTTTTCACTCCAATAGATGGGCAAGAATTTGGGATATTTTTATATGGCAAAGTCTGTGTGCTTATGGAAGAATCAGGTCAAGAAATGTGAGTGACATATAAGTATAAAACTATGTAATTTTATAGAATCACAGAATAAATTAAAGGACTCTGAGTCATCTAATCTAATTCATACCTGACCAGAAATCCTCTCATAGAATTAGTGGATATCTAGGCTCTGTGCTTGGTTTGTATTATATTTTCTGAATTTGTAATATTTCCTCCTGCTGGTCTTGTGGTCTGTAGCTCTGAGACTTATGGCTTGGATATAGGTAAGCAATTTTTCCCCTCTTCATTAAAGTCCTCTTAAAATATTTCTCTTTCCAGGAAAAAAAAATTTTATTTTAGTTTTTCTCAATAATTTTAATTATATGTAAAGATAGTTTTCAACATTCATTTTTGCAAAATTTTGAGTTCAAAATTGTTTTTCTCCCTTCCTCCTCCTCCTCTCTGCCCAAAACAGCAAGTATTATGATTATATGTGTGCAATCATTTTAAATATATTTCCACATTTCTGATGTTGTTAATGAAAAATCAGAACAAAAGGGAAAAAACACAAGAAAGTAAAAACAAACAAATAAATAAGATGAAAATAATATGCTTCAATCTGTATTCAACCTACATAACTCTTCCTCTGGATGCCAATTTCCATCCCAAGTTTATTGGAATTGTCTTGGATCACTGCATTGTTGTGATTGTGTGCAATATTCTTGTGTTTTGGCTCATTCTACTCAGCTAAGTTCAAAAAAGTCTTTCCAGGCTTCCTTCCGGGGGTGGAGCCATGGTGGCAGAGATCAGACAGGAGTCTCTGTAACCTCCTGTAACCTTCCCTCAAACCAACAACATATGAAGCCTCTAGACTGATTTTGAAGCAAAAAAATCCACAATATCTGGAGGACAACACGATTCTAGAAGAAGATACTCTGGAAGAACCTCAAAACAGGACTGATCAGCACCAGAAATAATTCAATCAGTGGAGCTGCCCAGTACCTGAAATAATTCAATCAGCAGAACCCCCCAGGGTGAACTAAAGCAGAACTGCCCAGCACCTGACATAATTCAATCAGCAGAACTGCCCAGTTCCTGAAATAACTCAATCAGCAGAACTGACCCAGGGCAAATTAAAGCAGCTGTCCCAACTTTGCCCTAAACAAACCTCACACCTTTAAAAAAAATGAATGAAAAACCAAAAAGAGCTCTCACCATAGACAACTTTTATGGAGAGAGGGAAGAACAGACCTCAAATCCTGAGGCCCCTAAAGGTAAAGCAACTCCAGAAAAAGCCCCAAAGAGAGACATAAACTGGTCTCCCTGTCACAAGGCTTTCTTTGAAGATTGCATAAAAAATCTTAAAAGAGCGTTAGAAGAAACATGGGGAAATGAAATGAGATCACTGCAAAATAAAATAGAAAAAATGGAAAAAGAATGCAATGAACAAAAAAAATGTAATTGTTCAATTGCAAAAGGAACTAAAAACAGTAACTGAAGAAAGTAAGACATTAAAAATTAGAATTGAACAATTGGAAAGGAATGACTCATCAAGACTTCAAGAATCAGTCAAACAAATACAAAAAAAAATGAAAAGATAGAGAAAAACATGAAATATCTCCTAGGAAAAACAACTGACCTGGAAAATAGATCTAGGAGAGACAATCTAAGGATTATAGGGCTTCCTGAAAGCCATGATGAAAAAAAGAACCTGGACACTATCTTCCAGGAAATCATAAAAGAAAACTGCCCTGATATTTTAGACCCAGAAGGCAAAATACTCCTTGAAACAATCCACCGATCACCTCCTGAAAGAAACCCCAAAATTAAGTCCCCCAGAAATATCTTGGCTAAATTCCAGAACTATCATACCAAGGAAAAGATATTATGAGAAGCCAGAAAGAAACAATTTAAATATCGGGGAGCCACAATCAGGATCACACAGGACCTAGCAGCTTCTACTTTGAAGGATCGAAGGGCCTGGAATCAGATATTCCGAAGGGCAAAGGAACTTGGATTACAGCCAAGAATAAGTTACCCAGCTAGAATGAACATTATCTTCCAGGGAAGAAGATGGTCATTCAATGATATAGGAGAATTTCACCTATTTCTACTGAAAAGACCAGAACTGAACAAAAAATTTGATCTACAAACACAGAACACAAGAGAAACATAAAAAGGTAACAAGAAAAAAAACTCTTGAGAACTATATTTATGTTATAGATACTTATAGAATGAGGGTTGATTTTATGAATCTATTATTACATTATGATTATGATATGATTACTGTGATTTTATGATTATTATGATATGATTATTGTGATTTTATGATTATTATGATATGTTTATTGTGATTTTATGATTATTATGATATGATAAACTGAAAAAGAAATTAGAGGTAGAAAAGGGATAACACTGGAAGAAGAGGAAAAGGAGGTAAAATAAGGGAAATTACACCACATGTAGGGGAATGAGAATTGGGTTAATCTCTGTCTCATCAGATTTGGCTCATAGGGTATAATAGACGTACTTATAAGGAAACAGAAGGGAAAGGGGGGAAAAAGGGGTGGATCGGGCTCTAAAGGGGAAGGATTGTTTGAGGGAAGTGGTTTTCAAAAGCAAAATAGGGAGGAGGGAAAGGGGATAAGAAAGAGAAAAGCATAAGCTAGGGTAAATAAGATGGCAGGAAATACAGAATTAGTTATTTTAACTGTGAATGTGAATGGAATAAACTCTCCCTTAAAGCAGAAGCAGATAGCAGACTGGATTAAAAACCAGAATCCAACAATATGTATACAAGAAACACATCTAAGACATAGAGATACATACAGGGTGAAGGTAAAA
>JAJPUD010005839.1:55709-70843 GCA_023553655.1 Myrmecobius fasciatus
AAATCAGCAGAACCAGGAGAACATTATACACAGCAACAAGACTATACAATGATCAATTTTGATGGACATGGTTCTCTTCAACAATGATGTGATTCAAACCAGTTGTTCAGCGATGAAGATAGTCATATACATCCAGAGAGAGGCCTGTGGGAACTGAGTGTGAACCACAACACAGCATTTTAACGCTTTCTGTGAATATTTCCATGCATTTTGTTTTCCTTCTTAGGTTGTTTTTTCCTCTTCTCTTTCTAGATCTGATGTTTCTTGTGCAGTAAGATAACTGTATAGATATGTATACATGTATTGTATTTGTCATATAATTTATCCTATTTAGCATGTATTAGATTACCTGTCATCTAGGGGTGGGGGTGGGGGGAAGGAGGGGAAAAGCTTGGAAAAAAAGTTTTTGCAAAGGTCAATGTTGAAAAATCAGTCATATGTTTTGTAAATAAAAAACTCTATTAAAAAAAAGTCTTTCCAGGCTTTTCTGAAATCAACGTACTCATCATTTTTTACAGAAAAGTAATATTCCATTACATACTTATATGATAATTTGTCCAACTATTTTCCAATTGATGGGCATCCACTCAATGTCAATTTCTTACTACTATAAACATTTTTGTACATGTGGGTTCTTTCCCAGTTTTTATGATCTCTTTGGGATATAGACTAATAATAGTCTTGCTGGATCAAAGGGTATGTAGTTTTATGGCCCTTTGGGCAAAGGAAAAACATATTTTTATGATACTTGTTATATGTACTGTATCTCTGGATGTACTCTATCTATATTCTATTCTTCTTCCTATATCTTAATTTGTAGTTTAGAAATACAAATCTCATATTCAGACATTTTTCCAGTGAGCGATTGTTCATTCACTGTTCTAAACAATCATATTTATTTCTTCATTACCCCACTTGGGAGTTTGCTGGCAAAGATACTGGAATGGTTTGTTATTTCCTTCTCCAGTCTAATGATATTCAAGAACTACAAAACAAAATGTTATTTTTTGTATATGTCATATACATTTATGAAAACAGTGGTCTTCAAACTTTTTTGGTTAGAAACATATTTTTGAGTGTGAATTCTTTAAATATATTTATATCCATCTGACCATTCATCCATCCACCCATCTACCCACCTACCCATCCACCCATCCACTCATCCATCCATGTATCCAACCATTCATTCATCCATCTATCCATCTTTCTTTCTTTCTTTCTTTCTTTCTATTTGTTTTGGCCAGGTGGGTGGCACAGTGGATAGAATTCTGGATCTGATATCAGGAAGACTGATCTTCCTGAGTTCAAATCTGAGCTCAAACACTTATTAGCTGTGTGATCCTGGGCAAATGATTTAATCCTATTTGCTTCAGCTTTGTTTTCTGTAAATTGAGTTGCAGAAGGAAATGGCACATCACTTCAGTATCTTTGCCAACAAGACTCCAAATGGGGTTACAAAATGTTGGATACAACTGAAAATTATTGAACAACAACAACAAAATAGATTTAGTTATTTATAAATTATATAAGGTACTACTATACTTTACCAAGCATACAAAATAAATAATTTTTAAAGGTGAGATAAAAATTAGATAAAATTTGGCCCTAACATCAATAGAGAGCCACTGGATTTTGATGAGTAGGAAAACAGCATGGCCAGACATTTTTTAAAGAGAAAAATCACTTTGACCAATTTATGAATGATTGTTTGGATAAGATACAGAACTGAGGCAGGGAGACTAATTAGAAGGCTATACAATAGCCTAGATGAAAGATGATAAGCCCCAAATTAGGGTAGTGGCTGTGTGAATAAAGATAAAGAGATGAGAGATGTTATAGAGATAGAAATGACAAAATTTGGAAACATTGGATATGTTGGGAGAGTGTGCATGAAAAGTCAAGGGTAACATCGATTTTGCAAACTTGGGCAACCGAGAAGAGGGGTTAACCTAGGTGAAAAGTGGCAAGTTTTGTTTTAGACATATAGAGTTCGAGTTATCAGATCTGGAACATCCAATAATAGAACTGAAGTTCAAATTAGAGACATTGATAATAAAAACC
The DNA here is from genome assembly GCA_023553655.1 of Myrmecobius fasciatus. NCBI lineage: Eukaryota > Metazoa > Chordata > Mammalia > Dasyuromorphia > Myrmecobiidae > Myrmecobius > Myrmecobius fasciatus. The sequence goes on from JAJPUD010005839.1 coordinate 57,771, forward strand.
ACAGGATCTAATGAAGTCATTAAATGATAGTGGGTGCCAAAAGGAATGCTGAATACAGAGCCTTAGCTAATGGCCATTGGAAAGTGAGATATGGAAAGTCACCAAATGAAACTGAAAGGGAATAGTAAAAATCAGGTAGGAAGAGTTTTGTCATGACAATACAAAAGGATAGAGTAAATTTCCAGAAAGAGAGAGTACTCTGCAGAAGCAAGTGTTGCAGAGAAATAAAGGATGATGATTGAGAAAAGGCTATTCTAATTGGCAAAATGATTACTGGCAACTGAAGTGTGCAGTTTCAGTTGAGTGAGTAAGGATACTGAGAACCTGAAATGCTAGAAGGATAATAGTGTCCTTGGGGGAAATATAGACATTTAAGAAGAGGGGTGGGTTTAAGGATAAAATAAGAGGGAAAATATTAGAGAAGGGGGAATCCATATGATGGTAGTGAGAAAACTTATCAGTCACTGGCTTGTATTATAGAGCTGGTCTGCAGTAGAGTATACATGCAGAAAGTTTAAGATAGTGGGAGAACTTTGCCAAAAGTTAATTTTGCTTAATGGTCAGATGAAATTATAAATGCCCCGAGTGGCTCAAGTCAGGAACAGTCAAGGGTAGTGGGGTGGGCAGTGATGGAAAGGAAGAGTTAGGGTACCCTACTTCAATGTATGTTGGAGACAAATTCAAGTTTGACTATGAAGAAGGAGGGAGAATAGGATACTGACAATCTTCCTTACCTCTCATTGATTAATCACATTCCTCTTGTCATTTTACCTTTTCATTTTGGAGGCTACCATGACAGACCATACATTGCACAAAACAGAAACTTTGTATTATCTATTTTTAAATTTGCTCCAGCATCTACCATACAAATCATTTAATAATTGTCAAATTTGATTTCTGTACAACAACTAGCATACCCACCCATTTAAAAAAATATTTAAAATTTTTCCATCGTTGAATAATTAGCATGTTCCAGCATAATGTAGCATACATTACACAGAAAGTAAATATATGTAAAATCTATGTAAAAGCATTGGTCAGGCACTGAGACTATAAAGATCAATTATACTCTGCCTTCAAAAACCTAGCAAAGGAAATTATATATAAATATAAACAACTATAAAACAAAGTAGAATGAAAAGTGCATGAGGCACAAGATTCTATTGGAGGTCTAAGGAAAGAGATATCATTCCCCACTCTGGGGATCAGTGAAGGAGTCTCTTATTTGTGCAATAAAAAGGAGGCCAGTATCACTGAATCAAAGAGGGAGATCATAAAGGAAAGAAGGAGAAGAAGGAGAGAGAGAGAGAGAGAGAGAGAGAGAGAGAGAGAGAGAGAGAGAGGGCTAAACATGTATTTTAGAATTGGAATGGAGAGAGGCTTAAGGAAGTTAAACCCACTCTGGCAATGTCAGAGTAGAAAAGGAGGCTTATGGCAGGTATGCTGCAGATGTGAAATTTATAGGATTTGCCAACAGATTGAATAGATGGAAAGAGAAAGGTTGTAGACATAGAGAGGAGGCTTTAGGGGGGGGAAATAATGAATTTTGCTTTGGACATAATGAATTTAAGATGTCTAGTGGACATCCATTTCCAGTTGTCTGGAAAAAGTTGGAAATGTGAGATTGAGGATCAAGAGAGAGATTGGTAGGTAGATTTGAAAATTATTAACATAAAGATGGTGATTTAGTCTATGGGAGTTGATGAGATTACCAAGTGATACAGCAAAAGAAGAGGGTTCAGGACAGAGTCCTGGCAGGTTCACTCTGTCTGATTCCCCCAGATCTCAGATTAGGTGTTATATGGTATAGCCCTGGTCATCTTCTTGCTTTCCATTCTGGCATCCTGTATGTGTTTTTCCTTTACCTCCTTATACCTTTCCACCTCTGGGTACAGTAATTATATTAATGCTATCATTGCTTCAAGAATGGTGGTGTCAATTAATGCTTATATGGTTCTACTCATCATCTCTGAGCTTATTCAAATCTAAATACTTTTGAGTGGTCACCACTCTCTTAAATGTAAACTCTTCCTCTACTACAGATAAACTCCTTTTGGTCAGGTGTAGTCTTGCTCTTGTATTTGTATCCCCAGTGCACAGGAAAGTATTTGACACATAGCAGATGTTTAATTAATGCTTTTCACTTATTTATCCTTTCAGAAATAGATTATAAAATCACATATCAAGGAAATGAAAAGTGGTTTTTACAAAAGTGTATTTCTTTCCAGTTGGTTGGCTAGGCAGTCCATTGAGTTATACTATCAATATCCTAAACAGGTGTTGGAGAGGAACATTAAGCTAGATGTGCTAGAATTTAGTAGCATTGTCTTGATTATGAATTATGGCAAAAAGCACTATGTGTCAAGCAGTGTTCTAAGCACAGGGAATACAAGTAAAAAAGTGAGAATTCCTGATCTCAAGAAGCTCACACTCAAATTAGAGAAGATAATTCATAAAATAACATTCAGTTTCAGGAAAATTGGAAAGACTCAAAAGTCATAGCTGTGGGAACTCCTTCCAGATTTTGTTGTTTGTCCTTCACCTCAAAGACAACATGACATTAGGAAGGTGATGACAGGACATGAGAGTAAATTGGACTTACCTGAGTGATCCAGTGATGGATATCACAAGCCATCCATGCTTCTGGTGTGACTTTTATCCATGAGTTCTTGTATAGCCTTCATTGAGGATCTACCCAAATGATAAACATTGTCCTCTAGAGCTTTTAACATTTCAGGGATGGTAAAGGAAGACATAGGGAGTCTACCAATTATCCCTCATTCTCACCACATGATCAATTTATACTTTCTAGTTAGAAATCTCACTGAGGATATTCTTTGGCGTAAGAGTAGGATGTAATGCTATGATAATCAAGTTATGAGGATATACATTATAGATTTTATAAAGAGTTGTCATGGGCAGGAACAACTACTGGGTTCAAATACCTCTTCAGGAATTAGCTATGTAGTCATGCACAAGTCACTTAATCCTGCAGTATTCTAGAGTTCTGTCTAAGACAATATTATAGATGGATTAATGACCTATATTAGTAATTAGTATATTAGTGGTAGTAGTAGTATTCACATTAGAAAATTCCAACACAGGTTGAGGAACTATCTTTCTCCCACAACACATACACACTTACTTTGTGAAAATATGTGAACCAGCCTATGAGGATGGTCCTCATATGCATATATATTTTCTGCCTAATTTCAGTTGAAGTGACTGTCAGGAAGACCTGAGATCAAATCTGGATTCAGACACTCAGTAGCTGTGTGACTGGGCAAGTCACTTAGCTTCTGTTTGCCTCAATCCACTGGAGAAGGAAATGACAAATCACTCCCTTACCTTTGCCAAGAAAACTTCATAAATGATATTGGTGTGCTATGGCCCATAGGATCACAAAGAAATGGCTATGACTGAAAAACAGGGTATATATACACACACATGTAAGTATACATGCACATATATGTATATGTATATGTATATAGTCTTTGTCCTGAAGGCTGTATATGTGTGTATATGTGTCTCAGTGTGTGTATGTGGGAGGGGGATGTATGAAGAGGACCAATAATATTTTAAAATTTTATTTTTAACATTAATTTTATAAAAAATGTAGATTCTACATTTTAGATTCTAATTATCTCCCTTCCTCCAACTCCTCCCCCATCTATTGAGAAGGCAAGAAATGTGATGTTAATTATACATGTAAAAACATGTAAAACATTTCTATGGCAGCTATGTGGCAAAAAAGGAAAAAATTAATAAATGAAAAAAATTATACTTCAATCTGTATTCAGACTTTACCAGTTCTTTCTCTAGAGGTGGATAACATTTTTCATCATAAGTCCTCTGTAGTTATCTTGGATCATTATATTGATCAAAGTAGCTAAGTCATTCACAGTTGATCACTGTACAGTACTACTGTTACTCTGTACAATGTTCTTCTAATTCTCTTCATTTCACTTTGTATCAGTCTTTCCAGATTTTTTTGAAGCCATCCTGCTCATCATTTCTTATAATACAATTAATTGTATTCCATCACAACCATATACCACAATTTATTCAGTTATTTCCCATATGATAGTCATTCCTCAGTTTCCAGTTCTTTACCACCACAAAAAAAGAGCTATTAGAAATATTTTTGTACATCTAGGTTTTTTTTTTCTTTTTTCACTATAAACCCAAGAATGGTACTGCTGGATCAAAGGGTATGCACAGTTTTATAACTCTTTGGGCATAGTTCTAAATTGCTCTCCAGAATGGTTGGATAAGCTTATAATTGCATCAACAATGCATTAGTTTCCCATTTTTTTCAACCCGCTCCAAAATTTGTCATTTTCTTTTTCTGCCACATTAGCCAGTCATGAGATGGTACCTCAGAGTTGTTTTAATGTGCATTTCTGTAATCAATAATGACTTAGAGCATTTTTCCCCAAATGACTGTAGATAGCTTTGATTTTTTTTTCTTAAGAACATTGCCTGTAATTTGACCATTTATTAACTGAGGAATGACTTGTAATAAAAAAAATCTGACTCAGTTCTATATTTGAGAAATGAGATTTGTATCAGAGAAACTTGCTTTAAAATCAACTATCTCCCTCTCTCCCTCCCTCTTGGCTGTATTGGTTTTATTTGTGCAAAATGTTTTAAATTCCATATACTTTTCAATTATCCATTTTAATCCTATGGTCCTTTCTATCTCTTGTTTGGTTATAAATTCTTCCCTTAACCATAGCTGACTAACAAACTATTCCATGATCTCCTAATTTGCTTATATCACCTTTACATCTAAACTTGTATACCTTTTTGACCTTGTCTTGGTATACAGTATGAGTTGTTAGTCTATACCTAGTTCCTACCAAATGGGAAAAGTAACAGTATTAAGGAGGGCTGGAAAGATTAGATTGTTACTGAAATTTGAATAAATTAAGGGAAGCCAAGAGATGGAATCTGACAGAGAGAATCACAGGCTTGAAAATTCATTGAAGTTAAAAAATCACTAGAAACAATTCACAACTTTAGCAAAGTAGCAGGATTCAAAATAAACCCACATAAATCATCAGCATTTTTATATATTACCAATAAAGTTCATCAGCAAGAGATACAAAAAGAAATTCAATTCAAAAATAACTGTTGATAGTATAAAATATTTGGGAATCTATCTGCCAAGGGAAAGTCAGGAACTATATGAACTAAACTACAAAACACTTTCCACACAAATAAAATCAGACCTAGTCAATTGGAAAAACATAAAATGCTCATGGGTAGGCCAAGTGAATATAATAAAAATGACAATACTACCTAAACTAATTTACTTATTTAGTGCCATAACAATCAATCTCCTAGGAAATTATTTTATAGATCTAGAAAAAATAGTAGCAAAATTCATTTGGAAGAACAAAAGATCAAGAGTTTCAAGAGAATTAATGAAAAAAAAGGCTTATGATGGTGGACTTGCTGTACCAGATCTAAAACTATATTATAAAGCAGCGGTCATCAAAACCATTTGGTACTGGCTAAGAAATAGAGTAGGTGATCAGTGGCATAGGATAGAATCACAAGACAAACTAGGCAATAACTATAGCAATTTAGTCTTTGATAAACCCAAAGACCCCAGCTTCTGGGATAAGTACTCACTATTTGACAAAAACTGCTGGGAAAACTGGAAACTAGTGTGGAAGAAATTAGGGCTTGACTCACATCTAACACCACATACCAAGATAAGATCTAAATGGGTTCATGATCTGGATATAAAGAGTGGTATTATAAGCAAATTAGAGGAACATAGGATAGTTTACATCTCAGACCTGTGGAGATGGAATAAATTTATGTCCAAAGAAGAACTGGAACTTTTAATTGAACACCAGATAGATAACTTTGACTATATTAAGTTAAAAAGTTTTGTACAAACAAAATCAATGCAGTCAAGATTAGGAGGGAAGCAATAAATTGGGAAATCATCTTTACATTTAAAGGTTCTGATAAAGGTCTCATCTCGAAAATATATAGAGAATTGTCTCATATATATAAGAATTCAAGCCACTCTTCAATAGGTAAGTGGTCAAGGGATATGAACAGACAATTTTCAGAGGATGAAATTAAAACTATTTGTAGTCATATGAAAAGGTGCTCCAAATCACTATTGATCAGAGAAATACAAATTAAGACAACCCTGAGGTACCACTACACGCCTGTCAGATTGGCTAAAATGACAGGAAAAGATAATGATGAATGTTGGAGGGGATGTGGGAAGGCTGGGACACTGATGTATTGTTGGTGGAGCTGTGAACGAATCCAGCCATTCTGGAGAGCAATTTGGAGCTATGCTCAAAAAGTTATCAAATCAAAAAGATATCAAAGATATCAAACAAACTGCATACCCTTTGACCCAGCAGCATTTCTATTGGGCTTATATCCCAAAGAAATCATAAAGGAAGGAAAGGGCCCCACATGTGCAAGAATGTTTGTGGCAGCCCTTTTTGTAGTGGCTAGAAAGTGGAAACTGAATGGATGCCCATCAATTGGAGAGTGGCTGAATAAATTATGGTATATGAATATTATGGAATATTATTATTCTGTAAGAAATGACCAGCAGGACGATTTCAGAGAGGCCTGGAGAGACTTGCATGGACTGATGCTGAGTGAAATTAGCAGAACCAGGAGATCATTATACACGGCAACAACAATACTATATGACAATCAATTCTGATGGACATGGCTCTCTTCAACAATGAAATGTTTCAAACCACTTCCAATTGTTCAGTGAAGAAAACCATATACACCCAAAGAGAGGTATATGAAATGTGGACCACAACATAACATTTTCATACCCTCAATTGATGTTTGCTTGCATTGTGTTTCCTTTCTCTGATTTTTTTTTCTTGTAGATACAATTTTTCTTGCACAACAATGATAAGTGTGGAAATATGTATACATATATTCAATTTGTCAAGTATTTTATCATAATTAACATGTAGTGGATATCCTGCCATCTAGGGGAGGGGTGGGGAGTAGGGGGAAAAATTGTAACAGAAAGCTTTGTAAAGGTTAATGTTGAAGAATTACCCATACATATGTTTTGCAAATAAAAAAAATCATAAAAAATTTATTGAGGTTGAAAAATGGGGAGTCTTATGCAAAGAACATAAGGAGTCCAGTGGATCAGGATACATTTAAAGGAATAAGATGTATTAACACTAGAAAGTAAGGGTGAGGCCCGGTTATGAAGGACCTAGCTTCCTGGCAAATATCTTCCCATAGATTTTCTAACATTTTAATCTTTACCAATATGATAGTTTTAATATGAAACCTTAGAATTGTTTTAATTTATATTCTTTTTATTTGTATTTTGGAGCATTTTCACCTTTGCTGATATCTCACATTTTCCTTTTTAAAAGCTATATCTTTTTGATCACATTGGGGGTATATACACCTTTGTTTTTATATATTTGTTCTAATTCCTTATGTATTTTATATAGAAATTATTTTTAAGAAATACTAGCTACAAAGATTTTTCCTTTTCTTATTCTAACTGCATTGATTTTGTTCCTGTAACATCTTTTAAATAGTATATAAATAAAATGGTATTTTTTATTTCAACTCTTACCATTACTTATTAATTCTTTCCCTACCAATAGTTTTGTATGCCTCCTATTTTCCTTTATTTTTTGCAGAGTATTTTTGTATATTATGTATTTGTCCATATGGAGCTTATAGTGCTATGTAGTGTAAGATGCTGGTCTAAAATATATTCCTGCCAGATATCCTTTCAGTTTTCCCAATAGTTCTTGTCAAATATGGAGTCTTTATCTCAAAAGATTTGTCTTCTAGGCTTTCTTAAATATTAGTCTATGTAGTTTATGATTTCTGAGCCTTGCTGCTAATATTAGTTCATTCTGGTTAGTAGGGAAATCAGATAGGTAAATCCTGAGGGCCTGGATGAGATAAGAGATTAAGGACGGTCAGAAAGACTGGGAAGCATAATAAGAATATAATAGGACTGAAGAGGGGCAGCTAGGTGGCACAGTGGATAGAGTACTAGGTATGGAATTAGGAAGACTCATCTTCCTAGTTAGAATCTGGCCTCAGACACTAGTGGTATGAAACTAGGCAAATCCCTTAATCCTGTTTACATCACCTGGAGAAGAAAACAGCAAATCACTTCTATATCTTTGTCAAGAAAACCCTAAATGGGGTCATCAAGAGTCAGACACAACTGAAAATAAATGAACAACAATAATAATAACAAGACTAAAGAACAACTCCAGAAAGAGTGGGAGAGATTAAATAACAAGAGGTAAGAGAAGGGAATTTCAGCAGGTATGAAAGCACTTCAAAGTAACTGGGCAACAATTATTAGTATCTGTCACTTCTAAGAAGAAAATTTAATCTTAGGCTGCATTTTTTTGTGAGTAGAGTTTTTAGCTCACTATCTTCTTTATTAATAAGACTACATCTTGAATATTGTATTCAATTATTAGTTTTTTGTGTTAATAATGACAATGACTGGCTAGAAAACACTCAGAGAAAAGTAATCAGGATACTGAGAAATCTGGAAACCAAGAGACAAGAAATAGCTGAAGAATTAGAGTGTATTTAGTCTCCTCTTAGAAGACTAAAATAATACACAATTCCTGTCTTTAAATATATAAATGTCTCCCATATAGAAGATGGTTGTCTAACATGGAATGACTAACAATTAAAGAGTAAGCTTTTAATGGAGAGATTAGGGAAAATGTTGATGATTTAGAAGAAATGATGTAGAAGGAATTTCTCAATTTGATAGAAAGTTGACCTTGATGATGTCCAAACTGATTTCTAACTACAAGAATCAATGATGCTAACAGAGATTAACAATTAATAGATAATTAACTAACTAGAAAGGATGCAAAGGTGAATAACTAGGATACTGAGAAATATGGTAACCATTTTATGTGAGAAATTATGCACTAGGTTTAAAGTTCACACTTGTAACAGCTATAATTGGTGGTCATCTTGGGCAAGGACACAAGCATAACATATACTCTGAAAGCTCCTATCACCATTTATATTTCCTAGTTTTTTTTCAAGTGGTTGAGGAGGGGTAGGAAGGAAGAAGAGAATTTAGAACTCAAAAATTTTTTAAATGAATGTCAAAATTTTTAAAAATTTAAATGAAAAATATTTAAGAAAAAAGAATATATATTTTAAAAATACCTTGAAGTAAAGGAGAAAGAAATAAAGAAAGAATAGAACTAAGCTTATTTTTATTCAGATCAGTCAATAAAGCTGCCCATGATCCTAAAAAAAGATTTCTTGGGTCATTACATGAGACATTAGCTTTAAAACCTTGGAAATTCCAGATGTAAGTTACTATGGAAATGACTTCTTTCTGTGCCTGTTCCTGTTTGGCTCATCATAAGTACTTATAGAAAGAGGTATACTTCAGGGTGGGATGGAATGAAATATATAATGTTTAACCTTCCAAATCCAAGACCGTGCTCTTTAATAAAGTCTTTTCTTAAAAGCCTGATTGGCCTCTAAGCTCCCCCTAATGCTAATCTGCTAAACTGCTCCTGAATACAAATAATTAGCATAGGCAAATATTCTCTCTTACAAAGCTCTTTATAGACTTTGTCCTGCTTACAAATATTACCTCCATAAACCCTAATGTTTCAATTAGCAATGTTCTATAATATTGTTCTCACCTGTTACTACCTGTTACTTACTGTTGGGCCCAAAAGGCAAAATCAGAACCAATAGGTATCTCTGCAAACAGATAAATTTATGATTGAAGTGAGGAAAAAAAAACTTCCCAACAAAAGTATAATGGGATGATTTAGGAAGTTTGGGGCTCTTTTGCAGTGAATGTCTTTAAGCAAAGACTTAATACCATGCTCCTCTACTGAAGAAATTTATTTACTTATGTTTTTAATAAGGAGAGACAGCATAGGGTAGATGATAGAGACCTAACGTTAGAGTCAGCAGTTCAGCTGAAGTTCTGCCTCAGACATAGTAATATGATCTTGAACAAATCATTTAACTTTACAATGTTCTAGGCAATTCTCCAAGACCATAGACACCTCTATTAGACCATAAGTTGCAGAGAAAATACTGATGTGTATTAGTAGAGAAAATTTTCAGCTATGAGATTCCCTATATCTACCAAGGCAATCTTAGTTACAGTTACTATCCTGTGACAAGTATAATATAACTTCTGGACTTGAAGCTGAGAGACCTGATATCTGGTCCTGGATCTGCCCCTAATTAGTTATGTTGTGGTCAGGTCATTTAACCTTTCTGGATCTCAGTTTCTTCCTCTGAAAAATAAGAAGGTTGAATTTAGATGAGCTCTGGTGTCTCATCTAACTTTGAGGTTCTATAATTAAGGTCCTCAATATTGTTGGGTTATATACTCCTTATATTAGCCTATCTATGGGGACTATTATTTGGAAAAGAGTGTTGCTTTTACCTAGAAGTTCCAGAAGAGGGTCAAAACTAGGACAAGAAGTATTGCTTCTTGTTAGCAATGACATGGCCAAAGAATCACAACAAAATATCCCTTGCAAAAAATCAGACCAATTTCATTGTAAAATGTGTTCTTCAAGACTAGATTTGTCATCTTGGGTAGCATCTATGCTGATAAACATTTCTATGTATGTCTGGTATGAGACAAGTGTATACTGAAATTAAAAGTTATGTATTGATAGGCTATGACGTTGTTTGGAAAGATGGAAGCTACAAAAATTATTCTAACTTTCTGACTGACCTAAATATGTGTGCTAGATCCCAAGCATTGTATGTTCTCCCATACTCTGGGTCAATACAGATTCTAGGCCATTATATATAATGTGCTTATAGAGTTTACAGTGGTTATGAGGCAGAAAATCGTCCACTTAAAATGAATTATATACTATTCCTCACACATCCAGCTCCCATTTCTATGCTTTTGCACTACGTGTTGCATTCTTGGAATGCTCTCTCTTCTTGCTTCAGTCTCAGAATCCTTGACAGGCTTTCTTCAAGAGTCACCTCAAATATCACTTACTTCATTATATATCCATCTATTCTGTATATATCTATTATATTTGATGTTGTTTTCCCCATTAGAATGTAAGCTCCTTGTAGAAATGAACATTTTTTCCCTTGTATTCCTGGTGTTTAGCATGTGTTTGACAGAGAGTAAATGCTTAATAAATTCTGGCTGATTGGTTGATTGATTAATTGACTTAGGCTTAGTTATCCTTCATGTGAAAATGTGATTGGGACTCTACATTGATATGTTCCTCAGCAGGTGACACTCCATTGACAGTGATGTTACTAAAATCTGGAGTTGGGGGCAGCCATTAGAGCACTTTAATGAATGAGTACATACCTTACAAAAATCCCATGAAACATATGGGAAACTGGAATGAATCAAGGGCCAATATCACCTTTTAGTGGTTATTTCATCAGTTTCATAGGCTGATGGACTAGAGATGAGAAGGTTTCCACCAGTGACTTCAATCAATGTCAAATAATTATTTACTTCACAGATGTGCCAACACGAGCCACAGTGATCTGGTTTGGGAGATTGACATGTGTCCAAATAAAGCAAGGCCAGCACTAATACCACTTGTCTTTGCAAGGAAGTAAAATATCACCAATAAGTGGGAGTACAATGTGATATCCAACCTTTCAAGTGCAAGACCAAAGGCCTCTGGAGTCCTCTCTGGATTCATAGAACTTTTCTTTGGGGAAGCCTGGGAATTTACAACCTCCTACTTTTTTTTAGGCCAGAGACATAAATAACACTTTCTACATAAGGAATACAACATAAAATATAGTATTAAATTAATTTAAGATGAGTTTAATTGGGCCTGGGACACAGGAAGGACGCTTTTGAGAAGGTGGGAAGTGTTGAGGGGAAAAGTTTCACTTGAGATGAGTGTAGAAGCTGGAGGAGATGGGGAAGATATTGGACCAAACTTCTTTTAATTAATTATTCTTGCTGAGCTATATTTAGTTGTTTATACCTCATTAAAAACTTGTAAGTTCTATTGGCACCCACAAAATTTTGGCATCCTAAAACAAAGTCCCAATCACCTTTATCTAATTATATCTCTACTTTGGTAACCCAGATAAGTAATCAGTAAATCAGTAATATCTAACCTTTCCTGTCTATAATCCAAATGTGTGCATATACTTTTATTGTATACATGTATGTATACAAATATGTATATACACATATGCATATAGATACTTCAATATGTGTGCATATGCATATATGCTACTTTATGTAATGCACATATTATATTTACATGCATATATATAGACATACATGTATACATATACATACATACACACATATATGTATATATATATATATGCTTACACACTCACATATATCTGTGTGTATATGTGTGTGTGTTCCTTCACTAAAGTTAATAGAGATCTCTGAGCCCCTAATTGTGTGGGCTTAGTTGTTATTAGGAGTGATCAAAAGGTCCTTGATACCAGGGCTAGACAAGGGTCTAGCACATGTTGTATCTTGAATTTGACTTCCCTTTAGTCTTTAAGGAAAGGTTATTTAGTTCTGGCAAGGAGGACAGTACATCTCTTGGGACTAGTTCATCTGGCATAAGATCAACAAGCTCCCCAAGGCAGCTGGTGGTGCAGTGGTTAGAGGGCTGAGCCTAGAGTGAGGAATAACTGAGTTTAAATCAAACTTCAGATACTTACTACATATGTGACCCTGGGCAGTCCCTTAATCACTGTCTGCCTCAGTTTCCTCAGCCATGAAATGGTTAAACCTGTGGTTGTTGTAAAGATCAAATGAGATTATATTTGTAAAAAGTACTTACCTGTGTATAATGCTTAGTAACTGGCACATAGTAAGCACTTTACACACATACATATTTCTTTCTTTCTCTTCCTTCCCTTCTTTCTTTCCCTTCTTTCCTTCCCTTCCCTTCCTCCCTTCCTCCCTTCCTTCCTTCCCTCCTTCCCTCCTTCCTTTCTTCCTTCCTTCCTCCCTCCCTCCCTCCCTCCTTCCTTCCTTCCTTCCTTCCTTCCTTCCTTCCTTCCTTCCTTCCTTCCTTCCTTCCTTCCTT
>JAJPUD010005839.1:70853-120883 GCA_023553655.1 Myrmecobius fasciatus
CTTCCTTCCTTCCTTCCTTCCTTCCTTCCTTCCTTCCTTCCTTCCTTTCTTCCTTCCTTCCTTCCCTCCTTCCTTCCTTTGTTCCTTCCGCCTTCCCTTCCCTCCCTCCCTCCCTCCCTCCTTCCTTCCTTCCTTCCTTCCTTTCTTCTTTTCTTCCTTCCTACCTTCTTTCCTTCTTTCCTTTCTTCTTTCCTTCCTTCCTTCCTTCTTTCCTTCCTTCCTCCATTCTTCTCTTCCTTCTCTTCTTCTTTTCTTCTCTCTTTCTTTCTCTTTTTTCTTTTCTTTTCCTGTATTTTTTCTTTTCTATATTCTCTTTCCCTTCCCTTTGTTCCCTCATGAAATTGATACATAAGGGTGCTTTTCTTCCAATAGAAGACATGTCAAAACCTTGGAGGTATCAATATACCTTATGACCTGAAGAGGTTTCTGGTGCATCTGCTGGACCTTCTCTGGTATAGGGGAAAGAAAACTTGGGTAAGATGAAAACTGGGACTGAGTCCCAATTCTGGCACTTAATAGATGTGTAAATATTGAATAAGGATCTCTGCACTTCATTTGGGCTCATCTTTAAATGAGGCTAATAATACGTGTACTAACTTCCTCGTGCAATAGTTAAGTGATTAGGATCAAATGAGTAAGTGTATGTAACAGTTTATAAATCACAAAAGTGTCAAATAATGTCAGTTCAAAGTATGAGTATTATTATTGCTAATAATGGCCTCCTTCCTCTCGCTGAGAATTATCCATTCTTGAGTCACCATTAAAACACCTAGGGAAAGGCAAAAGTGTGGTCAAAGCTAGCTGAGTCAGCCACTGTGAAAATAGTTTGAAGCTGAATGAGCATCTTCCTTAGTCTGAGGGTTTGAGGTAGTGTCTATGAAGTCTGTGCAGAGGAACGTCAGGGAGGCAAGACAGATAGTATGTAGGAAGAGGAAGGGAACAGATACTCTCAATAGCTTTAATGTAAGCATCAGCTTCTTTCCCCCTTCAGGCAACAGAAAAAATCAGGGAGAACTGGAAATTTTTGACTTGGTGTTTTCTAAACTGGCTCCTACACTTTAATTGATTGCTTTGATTGGGATATGTGGATGGAGTGAGAGGCAGGGAATAAGATCAAGAGAGCCAGATGAGATTACTTGTGGATTTGGTGAACAGGAAAGGTAGATTGGTATGTCTAGCATTTTTGGGTATCTTTCCTAATGTGTCTGTGACCTGCTATATTGTACATGTCCCTGGTTAAGTTTTATTTTATTTTATTTTATTTATTTATATATTATATATTATTATATTATTTATATTTATTTTATATATTGTGCTTTATTGTGTAATACCTGAAGTTTGGGATACAGAAAATGCTGGATAATTGTAATAATAATAAGTATCTTACAAAGTCATCAATAAGATGAGCTGTTTCTTATTCTCTTGGGGATATTTGTACCTTTCAAATGTCACAAGCCCCTTGCTGTTAAGGTCATGTGACCCTAATCAATAGATTTATGTAGTAGATATATTTGGAGTCTATCATTAGAGTAGTTAGAAGAGACTCATGTCTATAAAAACTTAAAAGTTTGGGCAGCTAGGTAGCACAGTGGATAGAGCACCAGCCCTGAGATCAGGAGAACCTGAGTTAAAATCTGGTCTCAGACACTTAATATTCCCTAGCTGTGTGACCCTGGGCAAGTCACTTAACCCCAATTGCCTCAGCAGAAAATAACAAACAAAAACCTTTAAAAGTTGGCCTAGGACTTTCTCTTAATCAGTGCCATTGAGGCCTAATGTTCAGTTTTACTACTTGACCAGCCCCGGGTTTGGAGAGACATTGGTGGATTCTGAGCAGCCTCTGTACTATATATCTGCATCTTCTCTAGATGTCATCTCCACGTGGAGGGTGTTACTTATAAAAATATCTAAATGCTCCATGTCCTCAAGCTTGGGGTCTCCGACCTCTCCTTCACCTCATTGCTATTATTCTCTGAGATCTAGGTACAGGGATCCTAATATGGATATGTATAGGTATCATGGCAGGGATAGAATGAACCATTGTTGTATAAAGTTCTGAAGATACATTGGTGAATAAGAGAGGCATGAATGAACTACATTTTTCTGAATGTTTGTGACATTCAATGTAGGTACCAATGTTGCAACCAAAATTACTTGTGTTATATATAATTTTTTGAAAGCCTACAATAACCATTAATTCCTTCTGCAATCAAGAGATAAAAATATTGATTTCAACTGATAACTTTTTGCTTTCTCTTGCAACATCTATGGATATAGACATATACAGACACACATATACATAATGGCAATCAAATGGTCTCTTGTTAAGAAATCTCTTCATTTACTGCATGGAGTACCATTTTTTCAGCCAGGGAAATCTTATTGATCTCATTGAGCTGGCCACCTAATTTGATTGGTCAGACATTCTTCAGTTTTCTTCCTTTTGTTTTATGCTTTTTATGCTTCTTATAAACATTTCTGTAGGAGATGGATTGGCAAACCTGATGTAGAGTAGGAAGATGGGGGGAAGAGCATAATTAAGGGGATAATACCAACTAAGTGTATAAGTTACAGAATGGTGGCTTGTCAGATATGTAGAGGCTTCTTAGAAACCAAGCAGTGACTGGCAGGATTCATGGCTTTCTCTTAAAATTTAGGAAGCTTTGATAGTGATATTTTTGTCTCTACTCATGGCATTTCTGAGCCTTGTGATACTCCTATTCCCAACCTCTGAGTGGTTATCCATTTTTCCATTTATGGACACTTGGAAGGAGAGTTTCGTGACAAAACCCATTCTGGGTGTCATTGCCTCTCTCTCTTCTGCTTGAACCATCAGTTGTGAGTTGGGGTTGGGTGGGGGTGGGGAAAACCCTTTTCTGCTGAATGGAACTCTTTTAAAGTCCTCAGGCCTGAAAGGCAGGGAGCCCAAATCCAAGATTACCTTGTTTTTTGGAGTGTATCACTGGCTATTGTCCCTATCAAACAAAGCCCTTTCATCAGAGGGTCTTTAAAACACTTTTTTTTCTCTTTTATTTTGCTTTGAAATAAGCTGGGCAACAATTAATTTCAGAGAGAGAGAAAGATAATTCAACAAGGATCTATTACTACTCTCAGCTTCTATTGCTGTAATGAAAATCTATTTCCTTTCCCTTTTGTGTCCCATATAATTTAATGCCCATTTTATTAATGGTCTGAAATAATTACGGGAACCCTTTGTGTTTCTCAAGTATGTTTCATTTAATTGTGCAATAAATGCCTAATCTCTTCCTCCATCTGAAGCTATTATGGCGTTAAAATTAACAATTATGCAGCAATGCGCCCGGGTCCATAGAAATCACTCCAGATAACTAGACATATATAAATCATTCATGAGAACAATTTCTGAAAAGAGACGAAGGGAAAAAAAAATGTGTTGAAAATGACATTGGGAAGCCAAGGGCCCAGCCTGTAAGAAGATAGTAACACCTTAAAAAAATCTTTTTTTCTTTCCTTTTTTTTTGTTATTATTATTTTATTAATTGTGTATGTGGCATAGCCCTCCACCCTCACCCCCCCCACTTCTATTAGCCTGACAGATATTTTCAGAATTAATTAACTGTTAGCTCTGAGGATAAATTGTTCATTATCAATTTTCCCCCTCTTTCTTTCTTTCCTTTTATAGTTTTTCTTTTTCTTTCAGGCCAGCAATTACACTCCCTGCCTTTCACCGGCAGGTCCTGTTCTGTAGGAGGCAATCCAAATGGGGAAAGTGCTTTCTCTTTCAACCCTATTCACTTCTCCTCTTCTCCCTTTTGTGGGATTTAATAACCATGGCTGATAGGCTCACGGTGGACAGAGAGGTTAAGTTTGTTGTCTCAGCACTTTGCTGACAGGGGACAGCTCAGGAATTCTGCAGTTTAGAACCAGTTCTACAGGGTGAAAGAGCCTCCTGTTCTTTACAGCCAGGTCTTACCCAGGAACCCTGAGAGCCATTTCAAGAAAACTGTTTGGCCACAAATATCCTCTTTGGCTAGCAATATTTTCATTGACTCTGCTAATGCCCAGCCCCCTCTGTTTCATGCAACCCCCCCAAACACTAAGCAAAGCAATTCCCCACAAAATACATTCCAAGTTTTCCCCACAGACGCAGGCTCTCATGAAAATCTAACAAAAAAGCAGCAGAAATGAGACACCCAGTATTTTCCATTTCTTTTTGACTCCTTGCTTGATTCTTATTAGGTCTCCATATCTGATTCTTTTAGGCCTCAGGCAGAGAGACCAGGGGTTATTTGGAAGACTATGTGCCAAGGAAGGGATATTAATCCAAGGCAGATGTTCCAGCATTCACAGAGTTCAAAGCTCTTGAAGCCAACTGTCTCAAGGGGGCCAGTGCCGATAGACTTGATTCTTATCAACATGGTGTTTGCTTTTTAAAAGCATTTATTGAGTACCCACTGTGTGCAGAGACCCCTGTTAGAGGTAACTGGGGAGAGATACCTCCCCAGTTTTACCAAAAATTTAATTTTCCTAAATTCATCTAAAATTAATTCATGAGATGAAATACATATATAAAATATACACAGAGGAAATGACTAGAGAATGTCAATGTAACACGTCAAGCATAAAATCAAGACACTACTAATTGAAGAAGCAAATGTGAAGAAATATGGGATAAGGTATCTTTTCCATAGGTAGTGTGTGAAATAGGGTGAGGTGCCTCTGGAAAGATTTCCTGAAATATCTGGATTAACTTAGATTGGTGAAAAGAAGTGTGTATGTGTGTGTGTGTGTGTGGTGTGTAATATTAGAAATGATATCATACAAAAACAGAGGGACCGAAATTTTTGTCTATAGACCCAGAAATGACCTTAGAGATGATTTATTCTTCCTCTCTATTTTCACAGATGAGGCAACTGAGACCAATGGAGCTAAAAAGACTTGGCAATGATTATAGATAGTAAGGAGCAAAGCCAGTATTCAAGTCTATGTAATCTGACTATATTCACATGTTATTGTTCAATCATGGCCGAATGCACATGACCCTGTAGACCATAGCATAGAGATGAACATCTGTTATAATTGAAGTTTTTTTTCTTTTTTTCAAAAATGTCTTCATTGTAGCTCTTAAAGCTACTTAATAACCCACAATTTGATGGATTATTCTTCATCTTAACATCCAAAATATTCTTGAATAGCTGACCCTATGGTGTTCCTTTCTAAAAACTTTCTGTTAAACTTTTAGTCAACAAAACAGAAGGACAAAACCAAGGTAATCGCTGGTTCTTGTCAGTACTAGTTACAAAATACAAAGGAAATGTCAGATTACATATAGGGAATGTGAACAGAAAGCCATTCCAGTGGTGGTGGAGCATTGGTATGATTATGAAAGTATGTAAAGTATAGTCTAAAGTTTCTAAGATTGACAGATAATTCAAAGATGTTTTCAAGTTTTTGAAAGGATGTAATAAATGAAAACATTGACCAACAATTGGGTTGGAATTATAATGGAAGAGAATCTTTAGGTTAGACAAGAAAAACATTGCCTTATAAGATGTTTGCAAGGCTAGCACATATTAAAATATGTAAGAACACCATGGTCTTCCATGTCATCATCATCCTGTGATCCTGAGGATTAAATTTAGATTGCTTGTTTTGTTTTATTAAAGCTTTTTATTTGCACAACATATGTATGGGTAGTTCCTCAGCATTGATCTTTACAAAGCTTTCCGTTACAAGTTTTACCCCCAGTTCCCTCCCCTCCCCTAGATGGCAGGAAGTCCACTACATGTTAATAATGTTAAAATACTTGACAAGTTGTGCAAGAAAAATCCTATCTAGAAGAAAAAAAAAGAAAATCAGAGAAAGGCAACACAATGCAAGCAAACATCAATAGAGAGCATGAAAATGTTATGTTGTGGTCCACATTTCACATCCCTCTCTCTGGGTGTATATGGTTTTCTTCACTGAACAAGTGGAAGTGGTTTGCAACATTTCATTGTTGCAGAGAGCCATGTCCATCAGAATTGATCATCCTATAGTATTGTTGTTGCCGTGAATAATGATCTCCTGGTTCTGCTCATTTCACTCAGCATCAGTTCATGCAAGTCTCTCCAGGCCTCTCTGAAATCGTCCTGCTGGTCATTTCTTACAGAACAATAATATTCCATGACATTCATATACCATAATTTATTCAGCCACTCTCCAATTGATGGGTATCCATTCAGTTTCCAGTTTCTTGCCACTACAAAAAGGGCTGCCACAAACATTCTTGCACACGTGAGTCCCTTTTCCTCCTCTAAGATCTCTTTGGGATATAGGCCCAGTAGAAACACTGCTGGGTCAAAGGGTATGCACAGTTTGATAACTTTTTGAGCATAGCTCCAAATTGCTCTCCAGAATGGTTGGATCCTTTCACAGTTCCACCAACAATGTATTAGTGTCCCAGCTTTCCCATATCCCCTCCAGCATTCATCATTATCTTTTCCTGTCATTTTAGCCAGATTGCTTGTTTTTTAAAGCATCCATGGGCTGACCCATTCTTATCTTTCTAGTATTATAACTCTGCTTGCAGTGCTCCGTGAGCCAGAGACAATGGCTTTCTTAGTCTTTCTTTCATAAAGTACTCCATTTCAAGACTTTTTTTTCCCACTGTCTTTTCCATACCTGGAATATTCTCCTTCCTCTCCTGATTTTTGACTCATTCAAGACTGTTCAAATCCTATATTACCAAATAGGGTGGAGGGTAGGGGGGGTTTAAAGAAACACAACCGGGATTCTAGAGTCTTGGTAGCATCAACAATGAGAAAAGAGAACCTGAAGAGAACTGCATTGAGATGAGAATAAATCAGTCATGGAAATCAGTATCTTAAGGAAAATGTGAAGACTGGATTAAGAAAAATGGGGCTGTAATAATCACAAGGATAATATAACTGAGTAAGCCAAACAGAAAAGCTATAGCTAGTAGGGAAAACAGAAAGGAGGCCCCTGATATATTATGGCCATGATGTCCCCAAACCTAGGACAATCCAAATTCTGGAGCTAGATCTAATAGTGTTAGAGAAAGACAAGAAGCTTCAGCTCTTCTTCAGAGTCTATACAAAAAACCAAAACAAAACCAAAAAAACCTAAAGGTGGGAAGTTTTATCTTTCTTTTTTTTGGGGGGGGGAGGAGTAGGAGAAAAAACTCTGCAGTAGGAATTAAAGGATAGATTGTAAATTCCCTAGAGGGATAAAAGACTGAACACATTTGTGTATATAAGTGCAAAAAATGTTTTTACTACTTGATTTATTTCTTTGTTATTTATGTTATTTTGTGCCTTAATTAAATGTTCTTACTATTGGATTTATTTGTTTCTTCTATAACCTGACAACTATATATTGGATAGGGGTTCAGGTTATGAGCTGAATAACTAATTAATTAAAACACCTTCACTTTATATCTAGGAAAAGTAGCAGGGTATTACAGAGCTACATTAGAAAGGTAGCCCAGTGCTGTGGAAGATATTAACAGAGCAGGCAGATATCAGCTTTATCTATGTAGCAGCCATAATGTCAAGGCATTATGGGATATTACAAAGTACTGGCATCAGAAAAGTGTCTGGAAAAGTGCGCTAGTTCTGGGGTAGGTAATATATTCCTCTCTGAGCCAGAATTCAGGGGTGACATGATATTACCTTTTCCAACAATTGTTTTCTTTAATTTCCATTTTTAAATTTATTTCCTGTGAGAATGAACTGACTAGAATTCATTTGTGTCGGGGAGTGAAGGTGAATTTCTTATTAACTATCCCAGGTAATGGGCAGCTTCAGCTCAAGATGTGTAGAGGTCTTCAATTACTTAGGGCTGAAGCAGTGGGGGAACTAATGGAGGGAGTGATTAATACAGCTTTCAACTCAAAGCAAGGAAGAAATGAGTGCCTTTGTATACTTGGGTGACATCATCTGAAGGTGGGCTCTCTGGTTCAAATTTCTCACAGAGATATAAATACTCTAACTGTATGGAGTGTGGAATTTTTAAAGTCCTTTCCACAAGCAATATAGGACCATTTTTTAAAGTAAAAAAAATTAAAATCCTTATAAAACTGACTCCTTTGAAACAAATTACATTTCCCTCTGAGTGGTAGAAACAGTGTTCATATAAAACAGAAAGAAGAGAGTGGGTTGAATTGCCTTTGGGGAATTCCAAAGTTTTTTTTAACAGCCCCAAGCTTCTTCCGTATATTTAGAGATCCATCTTTTTTTCATTGTAATATTCTTCTGATGTTTTGTACAGAACACCACGGCCTCTGAAGAATTAAATTGAAGATAGACAATACAGAGGTGCAGGATGGGCATGGGCATGAGCAGCATATTACAAACAAGAAAGTATGAAGGAGAAGTGGGCATAAAAGATAACATCCAAAACATGTATATGAAATAGATAATAAAAATGTCATCTGACAAGGATGAGGGATAGTTGATGAGAGGCCTTATTCTGGTTTTCTGTTGTCAATAATAAGTGAGGAAGGTGTACTCATAGGAGTAGCCAGATCAGATCCAAGCAGGATAGATAGGCATGGATCTGCTTTGTTCGAGTGAACTGAATTATTGGAAGGACTATTCCCATTGATGAATTCACAGACTCATTTAATTATTGAGGTTTCCAAGTTGAGAGACTTGAACAAAATTTCTAAACATTGGGATATCGCATATGAAGAGCTAAACTGTCTTTCACAGTCTAACAAGGTTGGAAGTAGATCAATGCGTCAATGAATAAACACTTAGTAACTGCCTACTATGTTCTAGGCACTCATTCAATGATCTCTTTAATTGCCAAATCTAATGACTTCTTCTCATGCTTCATTTTTATTCACTTCTCTGCAGCCTTTGGCATTGTCAATAACTCTCTTCCCTTTGATACTTTTTTATAAATTTGACTGAGTTTCCTCAGTGTTTGAGAAATAAGGCCTTATTAGAGAAGCTTTCTTCAAAGTTCTTTTTTACAATTACTATAGCTAACTGTATTTCCCCCAATCTATTCTCTTTCTCTTTTGACCCTGTCTGTCCTCAAAAATATTTTTCTATTGACCAATCCCTTTCCCAATATGCACTTTTTTAAAAATCATACTCCTCCCCTTCCTGTATTCAATTCCCCTCCTATTTTCCTTCAGGGTAAGATGATTTTCTCCACCCATGTTGAATGCATGTTATTTCCTCTTTCAGCCAATTCTGATGAGAATAAGGTTCACTCACTTACCCTCTCCTCTTTTTCTTCCCCCTTTTTGCCTCTTTTATGGAAGATGATTTAGACCAATACACTTCTCCCTCTCCCATTCTTGAAGTACATTCTTTTCTCCCTCCTTAATCCTTAATCTTTAAAAAGATAGTATCTCTTCATATTCAACACCTGTGCTCTCTGTCTATATATGCTCATTCAAACTGCCATAATACTGAGCATCCCATCATTTGGAATGTAAACAGATAAACCTTATTGAGTTCCTTATGATATCATTTTCCTCATTGCCTCCTTATGCTTCTTCTGAGTCCTGTATTTGAAAATCAAATTTTCTAATAAGCTCTGGGTTTTTTTTAATCACAAATATTTGAAAATCATCTATTTCATTGAATTTCTACGTTTCCCCTGAAGGATGATACTCAGTTTTTCTGGTTAGGTGATTCTTTGATTGTAATCCAAGCTCCATTGAATATCATATTACAAACCTTCCAGTCTTTTAATGTAGAAGCTGCTAAATCCTGTGGTATCCTTATTGTGACTTCACTATGCTTGAATTGTTTCTTTCTGGATGTTTGCAATATTTTCTCCTTTGACCTGGAAGTTCTAGAATTTGGTTATAATATTACTGGGACTTTTCATTTTGGGATCTCTTTTAGAAGGCAATTGGCGGATTTTTTCCATTTCTATTTTACTTTCTGGTTCTAGAATATCAGGAGAGTTTTCCTTGATAATTTATTGAAATATGATGTTCAGACTTTTTTTTATCATAATTTTCAGTAGATCAATAATTATTAAATTATTTCTCCTGGATCAATTTTCCAGGTCAGTTTTTTTTTGTTTTTGTTTTTGGTTTTGGTTTTTTTTGCAATGAAATATATTTCTTGGGGGCTTTGGATGTAAGAGCTTTGACTTTGTTATATTCTGAGTGTGTGTTTTGATCTTCGTTGTCACCATGTAACTTTCTATGGTCAGAAACTTTTTTTGTTGTCTACACATTTTCCTAGCCTATTACTCAGCTTTTAACTCTTTGTTAAAGTGGAGCTCTGTTTCCAGGGTAGAGGCTGCACTGTCCCAAGCTCTTCTCAGAGATCCTTCCAGGGAACTGACCACAAGCACTCTTTTCTGCCCTGAAATTGTTAGGAGTGTCCCTGTCCCACTGTGGCTGTAAGAGCTAGTGGGTTAAGGCAACAGAGTCCTGCTTTGCTGGTGCTGGTGTGGCCGATGTTGAGATTGCATGCTGGATTCCATCCCCTTCTTCCCTCTTCACCCCCCCATCTCTTGCCCCCTCCCCACCCCTTTCCCACAGATATTCCCACAGACTTTTTCTGCTGACTTTTCATGTCATCTTTTTTGTTTTTGGGTTGAGAGGTCTGGAAGCTGCCAATAGTGCTTCTGATTCAGAGGTTCTTAGACCCTTTCTGCTTTCCTGGGCTGGGATCAGGGCTGTGCTAGCATGGCCTGCACCAGAACTGCAGGTTGGACTCCCACCCTGATGTCAGAGACCTTTTCTGCTGAGCTTCTAAGTTGCCTTCATCTGGAAAATATTCTATTCTGCCTTTTTGAGTGTTCTGATGCTCTAAAATTATTTAGAACCATTATTTAAAGGAATTTGAAGCAGTTTGGAGGGAGGTTGGGCAAGTTCCTGGCTTTACTCTGCCATCTTGCCTTCTCCCTTTTCTGTTATTGTTGAGGATACTACTATACATCCAAGTCATCCAATAACCTAGAGGTTATTCTTGACTGCTCTCATTGTCTCTCCCTTACCCAACCGTTTGCAAATTCTGTTAATTCTACCTTTGCTATCATATGCCCCAAATCTTTTCTCAGACATTGTCAGCACCCTAGTGCAGACCTTTATCACCTTAAGTCTGAAATATTGGAGTAAGTTTCTAGATGATCTCTTTCTCTCTCAAGTCTCTCTCCACTACAACTCATCTTCCACTTGGATATCTAAGTAATCTTTCTAAAGCAAGGACCATGTCATCCATCTATCTAGTTAAAAAAATAATCTCATATGGCTCCCTATTTTTTCCAGTATCAAATATAAAATCCTCTCTTTAGTTCCCTACTTTTCTAGTCTTTTTACACTTTATTACTCTCTGACACTGTCCTCCTAGCTATCCTTTGCACAAGATACTCTTTTCCCTGATAGTGAATTTTCACTTGTTCTCTCATGTGCCTAAAATTCTCTCCCTCCTCATCTCTATCTCTTGAACTCTCTGGCTCCCTTCAAGTTCCAGATAAAATCTTGCCTTTTATAAGAAGCCTTTTCTGTTCCTCCATAATGCTTAGTGCTCTCCCTCTGTTAATTATTTCCATTTTTTCCTGTATATATCTTATACATTGATTTTGTTTGTTTGTTTGTTACATTTGACCTTATTTATTTGATTGTGAGAAGGGCAGAGACTTTAAAGAAAAGGATTGCTTTTACTTTTTTTTTTTTTGATTCTCAGTGTTTAGCATAGTACCTGGTACATAGTAGGTGCTTAGTAAAGGTTTGTTGTCTGTTTTTATAGGATCACTGTTAGTGTCACATAGAGAATAAGGAGTATAAAGTTTGTTATTCTCTTCTTTCTGATTTCCCAATTACTGTAAACGAGCTTGGCGTAACAACAATCCTTTGCGCTCACCCTCTGGATGATCTCAGTCACAGTAAAATCCCAGAATTATTTCTGGTCATGAAGCCATACTATGAATCAAACCTGTCACTATTTTTCTGTTAGCCTCATTGTCAGGGCAACAGCTCACTCCAGGGTCATTAGGTATAAATATTGAAATTTCCTCATGCTAAAGCAGGTCTATCCTGCCTCCACTAGAGACGGGGCCCCAGCACATGTGTCCTTGTTTACAATCCATTTTTCTCATGTTAAAATTAAACATTTGCTTGATCTTTGACTCTCTTGTCTCTAACCTGCTCTGATCAGCTTTGGCCATCCACAGGTTAGAAGCTGGTTTCTTCCAGTTGACAAAAGGTATGTTGATTGATTGCCTCTGCAACCTGGGTACTTTTCTGAGCCTCAGTTTCCTGATCTGTGAAATGAGGGAGTTAGACTACATGACCTCCAGCTTCCTTCTACTTTTTAATCTATGATTTTATAACCTCTTCCTAGTCTAACTTCTACCAGTCTAATCTAGGCATTGTTATCCCTTATTTACTTCTATCTCTGTCTCTCTGTCTCTGTCTGTCTCTCTGTCTCTATCTTTCTTTTTCTTATCCTGTCTCCTGTTTCTATCATTTTCCATTCAACTTGAGAGTAACATGAAGGGAAAGGCTTCTTAAGTAAGCCTACTGAGGATTCTTAAGAATCAGACTCTTATGAGTAAAGACCAAATACTTCCTAAAGTCTCCTATGAGGAATAATCAGTAGATGAACTAATTACCCTACTGTTTATGCTTCTATTGTGCCTGCTTCATGCCATTCTAAACTAAGCTTTATAACTTAATCAGATGTGTTTCCGTATAAAAGTGATTCCTGGACCTAGTTAAGGCTTATGAAGCCTGTGAAATTCAAGCACAATTTAATTTATTAATAGTCACTAATGATCTGTAAATAAGCTACAATCTTTTAGGTAAAGAAACCAAACAATTGTTCTGTTTGAAGTATAAACAGATGGTAATTTGTGGATTTTCTAATTGCTTTTTTCTGCCTGGCCATTAGCCAAAATTCATTCTAATAACCTGGCCACTGTTAAAGACTTTATTTGAAGTCTAGCTGTGGATGAGTATTAGGGGCCAAGATCTGGGATTTGTGGTCTAAAGCTCCTGGAATCCTCCTGTATTCATTTATTCTTTCCCTCCTTTATTCATTCAAGAAATATTTATTGAGCATTTGCAGTGTGTAAAGTAAGTAAATGAAGGTTTTACTGGGGGCTTCCCTTAGGGACTTGGGTATTCCTACATGGGATGGAGTTACAGCCATTGTAATGACTGTAATTTCTGTGTTTGTAAAGAGTTGTTGTGATAACAATAAGATGTGACATTTACATAGTACATTTAAATTTCTAATACATGTATATATTTTCTCCTCATAACAACTCTATGAAGTAGGCACAACATTTTAAAAATCCCCATTTTACATATGAGGAAAAGTTAGATAACTTGTTCATGTTCCCAGAGGTAATAAGTATCAAAGTAGGATAAGATTCAAATATAGGTCTTTTGTGATTCTAAATTGTCTTTTTCACAATATCACACTTCCTCTCATGATATGTTGAGCTAAGCATGAAAGCAATTTCCTTGGAGAGATGCCCCAAATGTTACCTTACTATGTTCTTTTTTTTTCTTTTAGGTCATATCTCTTTCCAACTCCAAACCCCAGACACCCTTAACACTAGCATTTTAAATATGGCTCCTGCCATGGAGATAAAGGTGACATCTGCCAAGTCCTATTCATAGTAATGAGCAGGGATGTATTAATGGAGGACCACCAGACAATTGGGTTTAATTGGATATTTTGCAGCACTAGATATAGAGTTGGAGACCACAACCAGAAAAAGAGGTGGGAACATGAACTTAAATATGAAGGTGCTATGAAATTGAAAGAGTTAGAAAAAGAGAAAGAGAAATCTCATGACAAAGGAGATTACAAGAAGTGGATGTTATAGAACTGAGCTTCTGGTGATACAATAGAAAAGATAGATAGAAAAAAATGGAAAAACAAAAAAAGGAAAAAAAAAGACAAAGTCAAGCCTGAAGAGACAAGATTGAATAGGACTGAAAAAGTCAGGATGATCAAAATAAGCAAATAGAGCCTTACTTGGAAATTTGTACATATGGGATTCATGGTGATGATGTTCAGTCATTTTTCATTTGTGTCTGACTCTCATAAAAGTTTTCTTAGAGAAGATACTAGATTGATTTGCCCTTTCTTTCTCCAGCTCATTTTACAGATGAAGAAACTTAGGCAAACAAGGTTAAGTGACTTGCCCAGAGTCACATAGCTAATAAATGTCTGAGGCTGGATTTGAACTCATAAAGATGAGGCCCTTTTGATTCCAAACCTACTGCTCTCCTATTGTGCCAACTAGCTGCTCCAAACATGGAGTAAGAAGTAGGAAACACTTAGTTTGAGGAATGGGAAAGATAGACACAGTGGAACACTGGAAATAGGAAGACCTAGCATTGGATCATCTAATATCCAAGAAAATTCTATTAAATAATTATTAAGTACCTCCTGAGTACAAGATAGAGGAAGCTTTCTCACTGGGACTTACCCATACTAATGAAATTACAAATGTAGACTAAAAAGATGCATGGCAATTTGGCTTAAGGAGATTTAACATGTAAATCTAAGCATATATATGATGTTTTTAGGAGGGAGAGAGTAGTAACAACTAGAGAGATTGAGGAAAATCTTTTATGAGTA
Source organism: Myrmecobius fasciatus (assembly GCA_023553655.1). Taxonomy (NCBI): domain Eukaryota; kingdom Metazoa; phylum Chordata; class Mammalia; order Dasyuromorphia; family Myrmecobiidae; genus Myrmecobius; species Myrmecobius fasciatus. Next base: position 85,412 of record JAJPUD010005839.1, read on the forward strand.
GCAAATGAACTAAGCCTTGAAACAAATTAGGGATTTTATAAGAAAGAGATTTAAAAAAGTACATTTCAGCATGGGTAGAGAGCCAAAATGAATTTATGGAGGTGGGACAAGGAATACCACTCTGAAGGGGTCAAATTGGCTATAATAAAGAATGTGTTCAAATGAGTAATGTGAGACCAGCATGCCTGTAGTTACTTCTTTTGAGTAGATTGAAGCTGATGACTTTTACTTGAGTTCAGGAGATGTTACTAAACTAAAGCTGATTGGTTGTACTTACTAAGCCCTGTACCAATAGGATGATGATACCAATAGGATATGGAGGTAGGACAATAATGATGTCTAAGGAGAGATGAACTAACCCAAATCAGAAACAGAGGAGGTCAGCAGTAAGGGCAGACCTGTGAGTATCCACTATATTTCCAGACTGGTTGAGATAGAGAAAGATAGTCTAAAAGAGAATGCAGAGAAATGTAAAGTCTCAGAGGATTACATAATAATCAAAATAATCCTTTTCTCCAATGAGACCCACTTTTCATCCAAGGGATCTATAAAGACCTTCACCCTTAGCATAGCGGATAGATCTCAAGGAGTGGAGTCAGAAAGAATTAAATTCAAATCTTGTTTCAGCTACCTCCTAACTAAGTGAGCCTGAGAAAGATATAACTTCTTGTGCTGTTATATAGATAGCTCAGAGTCTTTTTGTAGTTTAAACTATTTCCCAATATTTCCTGGATTCCAACTTTACAAAGTCACCTACCACGTAGGTTGCTATTGTTTCTTCTCCAGAGGAAGGCTTATAATAAAATACAAATAACCTCAGCCAGAATGTACAAATAAAGGTTACTGACATCAGTTCCTTCTGAAAAGTGATGGGTTGGCTCAGGGACAAAGTTCTAAAAAGGCCTGGGAAAGCCTTTCTAAACTCAATGAAGATGTTCCTGATTATCTGTGGTTCATGTGAAATCTCATTTCTCTGCACCTTGTTTGCAATATTGTGGGTCTATGGGATATTCCCATAGGCATTTATTGGGAATGCCTTTTGTTTCAAGTTTAGACTATTGTTTAGGTTACACTTTCGCAAAACCTTTAAATAGTTTCCAATAGAATTGATATAGTCAACTGATTTAGTAGCAAATATTGAATTATATACATCGATTCCTTCAGAGAATGGCTCTGAGACTTTGCTCAGAGTCTTCTAGAATGGGGAAACTACATACACCATCACACAATGTCCACTCAGCTACCTCTAGGCTCTTTTTACCTGGGCATAGAGCCAGACCACATTTCCTATACATCTTTAGCTGAGGAAGAGGGCTCAGGTTTTCCAAGAATGTCTTCTCACATGATTCCATTTCTCCCTTCTGATAATCTTGAAAATCATGTACCAAAGTGCTCAAGAAACAACCTTAAGTTCTTTTTTATATTCCATTTGCTTTGATGACAACCAAATTTTCCAAATTACAAATTGAGATATATGATCTAACAAAGAGATATTTTTACACTTTTGAAGAATTAAGATTGCCTTGGAAAATCTAAGAACATATTGTAGTTTTCATATGAAATAGTATGTATGTGTACACACATATATACATATAAGTACATGTGTTTGTATATCTTTGTGTGGATTGTGGTCCTATGAGAAACTGAATTTCCACAAGGGAAAGGCGCAAATTAAGTTCTACAGATATTTGTATTTGATTAGGCTAATGAAAGATCAATGTATTGCAGTTATTTATATAAATATAGTTTTCTCTCATTCATTGGTAAACTCCTTGAGGGCAAGAAACTTGTATCACTTAATCTTGCATCTCCTTTACTCCACTTATTTAGCAAAAAGTATTGCACATATCAAATGCTTAATAAATAATTTTATGAATATAAATAAATAAATTTACTGAATTGCTCCATCACCCTAGAGTAGGTCCAATGGGAATATTACTTTAAACACTGAAGATAAAATTAAAATCATCCATGTTTTCAGTAAAAATTTACTTATTACAGGGGAGGAAGTAAGTGATCAATATAGTTTTCATAAAATACTTTACACAGATCTAGAAATGATTGAAAGAAAAAAATGTTGGAAAAAAGATTAATTCAAACATTACTTAATTTGTGAATGCCTAGGAAAAAGTAACACAGAAGTGCACAATGTTTCCTTCCATTCCTTGCCTCCACCCTCCATGTGGAAGGCTACACTCACCTCTACTAAGATTTAGAGGACATCCTTTAATATCTGGAAAATGACCCCCCCAAACTTTCCAGGGAAATATTGCCATCTGGTGGTGAGCAAGGGAAATTTCTGAACTACTATCTCTAAAGAATCTCCTCCTTTCTTCCTCCTCAGGGGGGAGATTCCTGTTGTTGTTCTTGACATTTCAGACTCTCCATGACCCCATTTTTGGGTTTTCTTGGCAAATTTACTGAAGCAGTTTGGCATTTCCTTCTCCAGCTCATTTTGCAGATGAAGAACTGAGGCAAACTGAGGTTAAGTGACTTGCCCAGAGTCAGTTACAAAATCTCTGAGGCTGGATTTGAACTCATGAACACAAGTATTCTTGATTCCAATACCAGGGTTTTATGCACTGCACTGTCCAGCTGTCCACTAGAGGGAGGTATTTCTTCAGTCATTTTTCAGATATATTTGAATCTCCTTGACTTCTTTTGGGGTTTACTTGGCAAAGATATCAGAGTATTTGCCATTTCTTTTTCCAGCTCATTGGAGCATAAACCCAGCAAACCACCCTACCACCCCTTTCCTGTCTTTTATCATTCACAATGAACTGATTCCTCCTCAGGTCATCACCCTCATTTCTCTTGGCATCCTCTTTGAGACTGTCTCTTCTTTGTCCTCAAGATACCTGAAGAAAGCCACTCTGGTCTTTCTATTCACTCTCATATTTCTGTTGCCCTTTTCTTTTCCTCTTCCTTTATTTTATTTGCATTTCAAAAAGTAACTCTAATCATGTAGAATCACTATTCTACAGTGATACATCTGTATCAATAAAATGGTTACAACTTCAAAAATGACCTCCCTCCTCAAAAATTGCTTAGTTTGTTTTCAACTCCATAATGCTCCTACTGTGTAATTTTGTGCATTTGGATGATCTGTTTCTGTCTTATCTATTTTCCATAGGTGGGCGGGAACTTTGTTGAAGTACTCAAGTGAAGGAAGGAAAGAAGGAAGGAATGAAGGAAAGGGAAGAAAAGGAAAAGGAAAAAAGAATGGGAAAAGGAAAGAAGAAGGGAGGGAGAATGGAAGATAGAAAGAAAGGAAGGAAGGGAAAAGAAAAAAGGAAAAGAAAAAGGGTGGAAGGAAGGGAAGGAGGATAAATGGAAGGAAAGAAGGAAGAGAGGAAGAAAAGAGAAGAGAGAGAAAAAATGGGAAAAGGAAAGAGGAAGGAGGAAGAATGGAAGAAGGAAGGAAAAGAAGGAAAGGAAGGAAAGAAAGAATGCAGGAAGAAAGGAAAGTAGGGAGAGAAAAAAGGAAGGAGGGAGAATGAAAGGAAAGAAGGAAGAGAGTAAGGAAAGGAAGAAAAGAAAGGAAGAAGGAGGGAAAGAAGGAAGGAGAGAGGAGAGACCAAGGGAAGAGAGAGAGGGAGGAATTTTGAAATGAAATCAGATGTAATAAAGATTCAGTGCTTAGACATATTTGGAAATCCCCTTCAGAGTTTCTGAAAAGTTTTTGTTTCCCCTTGTCATTAAAATTGCTTTTCTTAGCATTTAAGGTCCTTTCTTATTCAATCTAGTAGTCTTTATCTTTGAAATTATTTCTTTCCTATTTTTCATTGTAAATGTTCAGTGCTTCAGCTGTTATCATTACATTATAGATCTAACAAGCTTTTGTGAGCTAGCCTTGGAACATAACATTTCAACATTGTTTTTATGGGGGAAATATGATCTAGGTCACAAATAGTCAATTTTCAAACTTTTAGAACATAGCCTTTTTGTATGTTGGGGACTGACTGAACTATATTTTGAGCCCACAAACATCTAACAGGAACACATCTCTAGGAAATAGCATTGGAGAGCAAGGATAAACATGAAGCAACTTTTCTGAGTGCGGTTTACCAAAGAAAGGTTAATATTCTCAATATCTTGCCTGTACAGATGGTGTGAAAAGAACAGAAATGACTGCCCTTACTCTCCCGCTTTACTCTGTAGCAGATAATATTTTGTTTGTTTGTTTTTGTTCCAGCAATTTGACAGTTTGACTGTGGATACTATATCTCCCTGGCTCCAGAACTGTTGTTCTTTTTTTTATGCAGCTCATTGTGGGCAGCATCCAAGATTTTACACTGAGAATGGAACCAAAATATCTTATTATTATTTTATTTGACAGAGCAGGTAATCTTTACAAAGGTGGCAGAGGAAATGTTTTTAGGGGCAGATTTGAGAAACCTATTTTTTTTCTGGTTTAGTCTTTCCCCCAAAGGCTTTCTATTCCATGGTCATGCTCTATACCTGCCTGGTATCCCTTGTCTTTTACCCTGTGCCTTTTCTAAAGCATTCCCTTTTCCTTAAATTTGGAATCCTCTATTTCAGGCTAGAAACTTCTATTTTCCTGTCTTATTAGTGATCTCAGGGCTGGAAACTGCAGCCCCTTTACCTTCTCTCCCCACAAAAAGAAAAGGAAAACCACTAAGTTGCTTTGATTTCAGAATGGCCATGAAACTCTTGATCTGAGGACCTGCCTTGACCTGAGAGCTATCTGAGTTCCCTGAAGAATAAATACAGAAGAGAGGAGAGGAGAGGTAGAAAAGGACACACACACACACACACAGAAATAGAGACAGAGAAGAAGAGAGAAAAAGATGAAGACAGAGAGGAAAAGAGAGAGAGAAGCAGAGACAAAAACAGAAAGAGAGAGACAGAGAGGAGAGAGAGAGAGACAGAAACAGAGAGAGAGGAAGAGAGAAAAGAGATAGAAACAGAGACAGAGGGAGAGAGACAGAGATAGAGAAACAGAAACAGAGAGGAAGAGAAAGGAGAGAGAGAGAGAGAGAGAGAGAGAGAGAGAGAGAGAGAGAGAGAGAGGTGGAGAGAGAGAGATGGAGACAGAGAGGAAGAGGGGGCCAAAGAGAGATAGAGAGGAAGAGAGAGACAGAAGAGAAGACAGAAAGATAGAGACAGAGAGACAGAGAGGAAGAGAGAAGAGACAGAGAGATATAGAGGAAAAGGGAGAGATAGAGACAGAAACACACAGAGAGACAGAAACAGGGAGATTTAATGGAATATACAATTCTGAGAATAGCTTCTTGCAATACTATCCCCAAATCCCTATTCCTTCTATGGCCTACCAAGGCCCCAGAATCATGATAATTATCTGATGAGTGTTCTTTTTTTATCTTTTTGAATTCCTGACTAGAGATGTCAGTCCTAGTTCTAATAATGCCCTAGTACCTCTCCCTTGTTGTCCCTGCTTCTTCCTTGAGTATTTCTAGTTAAGCCACATGGCCTTCCTTTTTAGACCTTCCTTTAAACACAACAAATTAAAAAGGCCTGTTACTTTCAACATTGATTGGATCATCTAATTTTTCAGTGAAATCCCTTAGGGCTTAGCAATGGACCTTGACCCATAATGACTAGAGTTGTAGAGGGAGGCATGTATGAACATCAGGGTATTCTGTGGACAAATAGTAAGGTAGACATACATTGTAATTCTGTCCCCTTTATCCTATGTCTGTTTCTTCCCTTCTGGCCTCTTTACCTCCATCTCTATCATTTCCCCCATACTTCCTTGGAGTCCATTCTGTCTGATGTTCTGCAAACTGATAATTATAACATTAGTAGATTCATATTTAAATGTATGAACTTCTCCCTCCCACCCCCTCCAGTAAGCTCTACTTACTTCTAAGAAGATGAATAAATGACTCACAATGTCCGTCCTATGAATGGTATTTGAAGTTGGAAAAAAGAAACTGAGATGGTTAAGGTAAAAACTGCCCAGCTGCCTGATTCTGCCCCACCTAGATTGCTTCATCCCTTCCAAATACTTTGATAATCACTTCCTTATCCTTGACTCACCACTCCTGACATGCATTCTGATCATCACTCCAATCTAATACTGATTTACAAGAGGGAAGGGGGGGAGGATGGAATGGAATTGCCAACATTCATTTTGAGGGAGGATGTTAAAGCCATTTTACCACTTTGAGGCATCTCTTAAAACATCTGAAACAACACTTTTTTTTTGTTTTTGAAAGAACACTGAAACAAGACTTTTTATGGGGGCTAAAATATCTATTAAGCTTCTTTGGAAAGCTGGAAAACAGTACACAAGCATTAAGATAAGTCCTGTTAGGATAATGCAAAAAGTAGAAAATATTCTATAAGTGAATTATACTCAGGAATAATGAACTTAATGAAATGATTTATGCAATGTAAGAGAGCAATATATAGCCTTTATTTTTCATAATAAATGGTGTTGTGTCCTAACACAGAGCAGACATTAATTTTGTTGTTGCTGAATTAGATTGGAGATTGGGTAGGAGTTCGAAATATACAAAATTTAAGGGGAAAAAATAAGTTGATTGGGAAGACTGAAGAAGAAAACTACTACATTGTAAATAGAGCTATGAACTGGTTTAACTGTTTTGGAAAACAGTCTGATTGTGTCCCCGAAAGTCACAAAACTATGCATATTTTTGACTCCATTAAGTATCAGATATGTATTTCAGAGGTCAAAGACAGAGTGAAAGAACCTGTATGTACAAAAATATTTATAACATTACTTTTTGTTGTGACAAAGAACTGGAAACAAAGTGGGAGCCTATCACTTGGGGAATTGCTTAACATATGAACATAATTGAATATTATTGTGTTATACAAAAAATGAAAAAGACATACAAAGAAAGTCAAAGAATTTATATAAACAGAGTCAGCCTAGAGTGAGTAAAACTGGGAGAAAATTTTATGTAACTACAATAATGCAAAAAAAAAACAACTTAGAAAAGACTTTAGAACTCAAATAAAAGAAATGACCAATTCTCTCCAGAAGTCTGATGGTGAAGCAGGTTTTCCATATTTGGAATACTCACTTCCCCTCTTGAGTGCTCTTTCCTTTCTAACCTTTCAGGACACAATTCTTTTCTGGTTTTCTTATCTTTCAAAACATTCTTTCTCACTCTTTTCTTTTTCATTATCCATATTTTATCCCTAACTGTGAGTGTTCAACAAAACACTATTCTTTATACTCTTCTTTTGCTACATTTTTTTCTCTTGGTAATTAGTCATAGATTTATAAAATCAGTCCCATAATAATAATAATAGACTTTACATATTTAAATATATATTAACATTTATATGGTAACAACTATGTACCAGGCACTGTGATAACCACTTTAGAAATATCTCATTTAGGTGATTCAAGGCAATTCCAATAGACTTGTAATGAAAAGAGCCATCTACATCCAGAGAGAGGACCAAGGAGATTGAATGTGGATCAAAACACAGTATTTTCACCTTTGTTGTTGTTTTTGTCCCTTTTGATCTGATTTTTCTTGTGCAATAGCATAAATGTGGAAATATGTCTAGAAGAATAGCATATTTTAACCTATATTGAATTACTTGCTGTGTAGAGGAGGGGGGAGGAAAGGGAAAAAATTTGGAACAAGGTTTTGCAAGGGTGAATGTTTGAAACTATCTTTGCATATATTTTGAAAAATAAAAAGCTATTATTATTTTTTAAAAAGTAAAAAAATAATAAATATCTCATTTTATCTAAATAGCAACCTTGGAAGGTAAGTAATACTCCTATTCTCATTTTATAGTTGAGTAAACTGACGCAACAAAGGTTAAGTGAGTTGCCCAGGATCATATGGCTATGGCTAGGAAGTATATTAGGCTGGATTTGAATGCAGATCTTCCTATTCCAGTCCTAGCTCTCCATCTCCTGTACCACTTAGATGCCTAAACTTTAATCATTAATCATCAATTGGTTATTGGACCGTTCCAACTGAATCTTGAAGACATTTCAAATTTAATGTGCTCAAAATTAAGCTCATTATTCTCCTCAAAAACCATGCCTCTTCCAAACTCCCCTGCTTTTTCAATTACTCCTATTCTTGAAGCTTTACAGGTTTGTAACTGATTCTATCCTCAACTTTTTATACTCTCTTGTCTGTTTGTATCTATGTAATATCTATCTTGTAGCACCCTTTCTACTTACTCACAGTTAGCACTTTGATCCAATCCATCATGACTTCTTGTCTAGAATCTTTAGCTAGAATCTGATCAACTCACTCTCCTTAATTAACTGTTATGGATCAGTCATTAAGTTGTGTCCAACTCTTTGTGATCCTGTGGACCATAACATGCCCATACATTAATAGGGTTTTCTTGACTAAGAAACTGGAGTGACATTTCCTTCTCCAGCTCATTTAACAGGTAAGAAAAAAAGAGGCAGAGTTAAGTGACTTGTCTGAGGTCAACAGCTAGTATCTGAAGTCAGATTTAAACTCACTTCTTCCTAATTTTAGGGTCAGTGTTGTATCCATTGAACCTAGCAGCCTCCTCAGTAAACCACGGTAGCTCCCTAGTACTTCCAGGATAAAACACAAACTCACTTGTTTATCTTTGAGAACACCTCACTTCTTAGCCCCAATCTACCTTTCAAACCTCACCTTTCGTGAACTCAGATCCAGTCAAACCAGGTTTCTTTATGTCTCCCACATACGACACTCTATCTCCCATCTCCATGCCTTTGCACTTATTAACTTTCATGATTGAAATGCGATCTTTCCTTACCTCAGTCTGATTAAATCCTTCAACTCCTTCAAAATTCAGTTTTAGCATTACTTTCTGTGTGATATAGTTGAAGCACAATCTTCCACATAAGGCCTTTTCTTTTTCCCTCAAGGCTTAATGCCCTTCCTTTCAAGCAGTCTTGTACTTGACAACTTTGTATTTATTCTCTTTATATTTATTAGGTATATATATATATATATATATATACATATATATATATATATATATTCTCCCTCCGAATCCCCTATATGAATATATATATGTATACACATAGTTTCTCCCTCCCATCCCCCCAAATGTAGATATGTAGACTTATAAGTAGGGATGGTTTCATTCATTGCATTTCTATTCTCACCTAGATCTAACACAGTTATGATCTGTATGGTAAGCTCCTACCTTCTATGGTAGGAGCTTAATGATCATTTATTAATTAATTCACCCATTTTCTGAGGCTACTATATAATCATATACTATGATATAGAGAAGTAAGAAAGACCTCAGTTAAAATCTGAGGGTATTGTCTTGAGGGTATTTTCCAGTCATGTACTACTCTTTCAGACCCTATTGAGGGTTTTCTTAGCAAAGATTATAGAGTGGTTTGTCATTTCCTTCTCCAGCTCATTTTATAGAGCAGGAATTGAAGGACACAGAATTAAGTGACTTGCCAAGGATTGCATAGTTACAAATTGTCTGAAGCCAGATTTGAACTCAAAAGGAGTCTTTGTGATTCCAGGCCCAGCTCTCTAGATCTACTACACCATTTAGCTGCCCATCTTAAAAACTTACTGATTGTATAATCATGGGTCAATCATCTAATTTCTCTGAGTTTCATTTCCTTCACCTCAGAACGGGGATTATAATAACTATAGTACCTACTATATAGGGCTTTTCTGAGATTCAGATGAGATTATAAATACATAAATAAAATATATTTAAAGTATATTCAAATATATATTTATATAACATTTGAAAATTCCTGAAGAATTATCTAAATATGAACTATTTTTATGATACAGTGGCAGGATGATAGTCTTAGGGAATTTGGCTTTATGATATGGTGATTATTGTTGGTTTAGGGAAAAAGGAAAGATGGAGTAGGGATTTTTTAAAAATGAGCTCAGTAATTAATATATGTTTTTCCTTCACCAAAATCCTAGGTCACTAAAATATAAAAAGAAAAAAGACTGCAGTGAAGTCTATTTAGGGATATTTCTTTCCACAAAAACATTTTTTAATTCCTATTTAGTTTTATACACAAAAGCATCCTTTCATGAAGTGATGCTTAAAAATGTCTCTCCAATTAAGACTCAATTTCTACAGCATTTGAAATTTCCTGTTAATTATAAAATACAATTTATCATTTAGGCTAGTTTATTCTGCTTTGAAAAAAAACCTAAAAAAATTTCTTTTTTTATGTTTCTTTTTTCTTTGAAAAATTTTTCTTTTTAAATTCTGAATATAATGATCATCAAAAAGGAAAACATTTCTGTATACAAATAGAAAAGAATGGAATAGAAAATGAGGCTTATGGATGAAACTAAAAATCTTTATTTCTTATACTTTGCTTTTTAAAAAAGGAAATAACAAATGCAAAATAATGCTTTTAAATCTGTTTTTCTTGTTATGTTTACTTCTTAACTTTTTTCCATTCTTCTTTGTGTTTAAAAAATTCTTCAATGGCCCTTTATTATTTATTTTGGGGGGGAGTAATGCTACCACTAAATCCCTTTTCCCTTTCTCAAATTCCCTCCCATTATAAAGTAAAAAAAATCCTGGTAGCAAATAAGCATTAAAGCAAACAAATTCACACATTAGGATGTAAGAAAAATCTATTTCTCAAATGGCATCTTGAGTCCATCACTCAAGAGATGAATAGTATATTTCATTATTGAGTCTCTGGAGTGGTGTTGGTCATAGCTTTGGACAGTGTCCTTAAGCATTTAAAAGTTATTGTCCTTTGTAATGTTATTGTCCATATGCAATTGAGCTTCTGTTATTCTGTATACTTTTCATTTAAGATTTCCCATATTTATTGGAAATGCTCTCACTCATTCCTTATACACAATAATACTACATCATAAACCACAATTTCTTTAGCCATCCCAAATGATCAGAAGCATAATCTATTTTTTGTTTTGAAAAATAGTATGGTAATGGATAAATATCACAAAGCTGGGAGGAATAGTTGACCCATTGGCTGACAGTAAGGATCCAAAAGTATTTTGACATATAAGAATATTGAAATGAAAGAAAATGAAGTGAATAGAGTGAAATATAAAATCTTGCATTTGGATCCAAGAAATCAGCTTTCCAGTTTCAAGATGATAAGGGAAAAATGGTTAAAAAGCCACTAATTTTAAAATTACATAAATACTTTGGTGGAGTACAAACTTAAAATTAATTAATAGAAAGTATTGCAGCCAAGAAAACTACTGCAAACTTAAACTACATTGAGAGGCATAGTACCAAGCACTAGGAAGGTGATCTTGTTGTACTGAGCTTTGTTCAGATTACATATGGAATAATGTGTTCAGTCCTGGACACTTTCTGTTAAGAAAGACACTGATAAATGAACGAGTATTCAGAAAAGAACAATTAGAATAGTGAGGTTCCTCATATTCAAGCCTTCTAGAAATGGCTGAAGGAAATGGAAATATTACATTGGAGGATGTAATAAGGGAAGCATGATATTTGCCTTCAAGGATTTGAAAGACTGTCAGATGAAAGAGGAAATATAACTGATCTTGGTCCTATAGGATAGAACTAAGAGCAATAAATAGAAGTTCCAAGGAGATAGATCCAAGGAGTGGATGTAAGGAAAATTTCCTAATAATTAGAGATATTCAAAAGTGGAACTGGCTAATTCAAGGGATTCCCTCCTTTGAGGTTGACAAATGAAATTTGGATGGTCTCAAATGCTGCAAATCTATAAGGGATTGTATTTGTGTGTGGGTAGGAAAGCTGTCCTCTGAACTAGTTCCTTCCATTTCAGATTTTCTGATTTTGTGTAAATATGTTAACGTTGTCACTGATCTCTTTGGGATATAAATTCAATGAATCAAAGATTATGAAAAATATAAAAAATTTTCACATACTTACAAAATAATATTTTTCAGGATATGTGAATCAATTTGCAACTATAACAATAGTATTTCATTTTAACATTAATTTTTTCCATGAGCTTTTTAAAAAATCATTTTACTAGTTGATGATTATCATTTGATAACTCAAAGGAGTTTTGATATTTTATTATGATGATAATTTTTTTGAATATTTCCATATACTTAGCAATTTGCATATTCTTCTTTGAAAGTTGTTTCTTCATACTCCTTGACTCCTTGTCTATTGGGAAATTGAGCTTAGATAGAGCTTTTGCTTCAATTCTGTATAAATTTTGAATGTCAGACCTACACTAATTTGATGAAAATATTTTTCCTATGAATATTTTTATTGTTTGCATTATTTTGTACAAACCTTTAATTTTAAATAATTAAAATTTACTTTCTTTTCTAATCCTTTTTATGTTTATGACTTCTCATATCTTCAGTTGTAAAAGATTTAGTTTTTCATTTTCCCCTAATTTTTAACACATAGCTTTTTATGTTTCAATCTTTTGTATATGTGGAATTTGTTACTGAGTGTGGTATAAGATGTTGGTCTAAATCTATTTTTATGCTGAACAACTTTCTAGTTTTCCCATCTGTTCTTATTTCTAAAAAAATGTCATTTATTCAGCAGTTTGCATTGTTGGACTGATTAAATACTGGGCTTCTTTATCTTTGCTTCTGCATTTTACTTATCTTTTTGATTCCCAAGATGAGATACTGTACATAAAGCAATTTGCAAAATGTAATGTGCTATATAAATATTAGCTCTATTCTTATTCTTTTTTCATGTTTTGATGGAGTTATAGTTGCTCAGTTGTATTTTTCATCTTTTTTTTCTTTTTTGACTCCTGTATTTGTATTTCAAAGTATATATTCAATTCTGTTATAAGACATCAGGAATGTTTTAATGCCTTCTACATGGAAGAAATGTGCTTGCCTGCCTGCACTTGGTCTGCCTCCTTCCATGCCCGATTGAAACCGATCTTTTCTGGAGATCTTCCAAATTATCTTCTGCTAGAACTTTGTTATACTCCAAATATTTGTGGGTTCTGTCACTGCACAACCAGTCCAGAGCTGGATTTGCTGTTAATTTGAGGGACTTGGGGAGAGATCAGAAAAACTAGTGTCTCCTCTTCACCATATTGGTTCCATCCCCTCATTTTAGGATTTTTCAGAAAGTAATAGTGGATTCTTTCTCTTTTCACTTTGCTCTCTGGTTAAGAAATCTGGGCAGTTTTATGATCTCTTGAAGTATACTCTCCAGGTTTTTTTCTTTGAGGAGGTGGAGAGAGCAGGATTGGAAATCATAGGTATTAAGTACACCCATAATTCTTAAATTCTTTTTCCTTTTATGGCTTCTATATCAGTCATTTTTTTTATTTGAGATGCCTTAAATTTTCTTCTTTCCCCCAAGTCTTTTGACATTGTTTTAATATTTTTTGTCATTTCATGAGGTCATTAACTTTTATTGGGACCATATTATTTTTCAAGGATTTTGTTGCTTGGGTAAGATTTTGTATCTTTGGTGTCATTAGTTTTTTTTTTCATTCCAAGTTTTTCTTCCACAGACTAATTTTTGTCCAATTATTTCCTTTGGTACTTTCATTTCACTTATAAAAATCACTTAAGAATCTTATTTTATTTCTTCTAGGAATTCTAGTTGAGCTTGTGCCCAAGTTTTTCTTTGAGTTTTTACTTGTATGTATTTTGGGATTATTCTCTGGAATTTTTTATCTTGAGTGATCTGTCACTATTTTTTTGTTTGATCATTCTTCCAGCTTTATTTCTTAACTTTGAAATTTTAATTAATGCCAAACTCTGAACATTTCTAGAATAAATTTGGTGATTTAAAAAAAGGATTCTGGGTTTTCTTAGATACACTTGGGTCCTACTGGTGCTTTCTTTGTGTTTGAGTGTTGTGTTATCAAAGGATTTCAGGAAGAACTATGAGTGGAGATCTGAAAGCTTTCAGCGCATTGTGGTGCAAAGTCTGTTCGCTGTCTTCCTTTTCTGAGTTTTGAAAGTTCTTGGTGTAAGTATGATCTGATAAACATAATGTTGGACTTTCTCCTGGTTGGAACTTTAGCAAACTGTTGTTTAACTCAATCACAATCAGCTAATTGGAAAGTTCAAAGTGACTAACTATATACCCTTTGACATGAATTTTCTGCGCTGGTGCTGAAAATTTCATACTAGGTTGGAGGCTGGATCTAAAACACCTTATTGCTCTTGGGGTCAGAGACAAACAGAATCTTCATGCTTCTTTCCCTGCTCTTTGCCTAGTACACAGTCCCACACTCAAAACAATTCCTGCTCTATTTTATTACCTCTAGGAGAAGATCCACTGTTCAATCTTCCCTGAATCTAATCTGGTTCTCGTGTATGAGAGACAGAAATGTCAATTATCACTGGTTCCTCTTCACTCCAGTGTCAGACTCTTTTGTTCTGAATCTGAAATGTTTTTGTTGCCCTATTATGTATAACCTCAGGCCCTACTTCAGTTCTTATACTGAAAGGCTCTATACTCTGTGCTCTTGGATAGAGCAAATTTCCCCAGTTTATGTACCTTTCCATCTATTTTTCTATGCTGACCTGGCCTGGAGAAAATAATTAGTGTTTTTTTTTTCTTTAGATTTTCTAATCAGGACTTGACTTATTTTCTAGATCTTTGTGGAATAGTTGCAAGGGAAAACAGGAACATACTGCTTCCTCCTATATAGCAATCTTGACTGGTCTTTCTGAATGGCTTTTTGACCCTATTCATTCTAATTATTTCATAAGCTCTATCCAAAGATATGGTATTGTTACTAGTGGTAAATACATATTAGCCTTTAATATTAGTAAATGAGATGATTGTTTTTATAAAAGTTTTTGATGTATTTATCATACTTCCTATCAATCAGTTCTTTTTGGTGCAGAAATAGTCATCTTTATATATAGCTGTTTTAGGGTTGGGGATTCTGTGCTTTATTAATTAGGTAAATGTTTTCTTTTCCAAATTTGTTAACATTAATTTTACAGTATCAAAAGTATCATTAAGACTGATAATAATAGGATTCTGGGAAGATGGTAGAATAGGTCAGTAGATTTCAAACACTCCATATTTCTCTCATAAACAGAACAAATTTAAACATCAGGGAAAACATAGACTGTTGAAACACAAAAAAGACTTGTGGTAAAACAGGGGTCCTCTGGAACAACCTAAGAAGGACCAAAGAAAGATCCCAAGCCAGGGATTAGCCAGTGTGAAGTGTGAACACCTCCAAGATAGCTCTACAGGAAAATCAAGCTGGGACCCCTGGGGCTAGCTCCATTCAGAGGGAGCTTCAGCCAGAATCCCAGAAACTTTCACTTCCCAGATTGTGGGTAACTGGGGGTTTGAGTCTGGAAAGAACTGAGGAAACCTCAACTGACTGAGAACACCAGACCCAGTCATGCTCCTGAGACATTGCCCTGGGCAAGAAGGAGCCAGCATGCCTGGTAAGTGCAGAAGCAATGGGACAGGGATGCTGTTGGCTGTGAGCACTTGCAGGAGCAGGGAGCTTTTGGTTTGGGGTTCCAGGTCAAAGGGAAGTGCTGACACTAAGCCAGAGGCACATTCCCCTCACCCCACAATTAGAGGTACTTATAATACCTCTCATTAAAAAAAAGAATGAGAAAAGAAAAAAAACCCAACCACAGAAACTTACTAGGGGAATAAGGAAGACCAGGGGAGATTTAAAAGAGGGCAGTGAAGTTTAAAGAAAAAAGCTTTTTTCTATCCAAAGAGTAATGTTAAATTCCCTGCCCAGAGAGAATTTATAGAACTCACAAAAGACTTTAAAAGCAAACAAGAGAGATTGAGGAAAACTAAAAACTAAAAATAAAAACCATCCAAGAAAAACAAGAAGATTATGAAAAAAGTTAAACCAACTAGAGAAGGAAATACAGAGCCTTAAAGAAGAAAATAATTCTTTGAAAATTAGAATTGGGCAAGGGGAAACCAATAAAACTATAGGAGAGCAAGAAATAACAAAATAGAACAGAATGTGAAATGTCTTATAAGTAAAACAACAGATCTAGAGAATAGATCAAAAAGAGAAAAATATAAGATTAGACTACCTGAAAGCTATGATCAAAAAAAGATCCTTCTCACAATAATGCAAGAAATAATCCAAGAAAATTGTTGAGTGAAAGAACAAGAGGGGAAAGTAGAAGTAGCAAAAATAAACCCATCATCACCTTGAAGAGATCCTTTGTGGAAAACACATAGGAATATTATTGCAAGATTTTGAAACACCTAGAAAAAAAGAGAAAAATTTGCAAGAAACAAGAAATAGACAATTCAAAAATGCTGGAGCAACAATTAGAATTATATAGGATTTATCAGAAATCACAATAAAAGTCTGTAGATCCTGGAATCATATCTACTGGCAGTCAAAAGAACTAGGCCTGTGGTCAAAAATATCATATCTGGCAAAATTGTCCATAACATTGAATGGGGAAAAAAATGGACATTCAATGAATCTGCAGATTTTCAGGAGTTTGTCTCAATCAAACCTGAACTTAATAGAAAATTTAACAAATAAAAGCCAAAATTAAAGTTTAACTTCAAGAATGTTTTTTTTAACATGGAAATGTATACCATATGTTTAAGATTTACATTAGTGATTGGGTAGCTCAAAAGAAAGATTTGTGTAGGGTTGAATATTATCTGACTTCAAAAAGCAAAACTGTCTAGGAAAGGTAAAAATAGTAATTATGTTATACAAATGAGGTGCACAAGAAGAATAGACACAGAAGCATTAGAGAAAGGGAGGAGGGCTCATAGTTCTAAAAAATCTCTAGGTTTGCCTGTTTAAATTACTTTATAACTCTGCCAATAGTAAGTGTTTTACCTAAAAAATCTCTAGGTTTGCCTGTTTAAATTACTTTATAACTCTGCCAATAGTAAGTGTTTTACTTTCTTTTTCTAGTCCTATTGTTGTGGTTGGTATTTCTACAATTATTTAAGATAATAGTGGTTATAACAAGCATCTTTGCTTCATCCTTTATTTTATTGTATTTTAAAGTTTTTTTTTTTGCTTTTTGCTGAGGCAATTGGGGTTAAGTAACTTGCCCAGGGTCACACAGCTAGGAAGTGTCTGAGACCAGATTTGAACTCAGGTCATCCTGACTTCAGGGCTGGTGCTCTATCCACTGCACCACCTAGCTGCCCCTAAAGTTTTTTTTAAAGTTTTAAGATTTTTTCCATTATAAGCAATTTTAGCCCTCAATTTTAGATAAACATCTTGATCATATTAAAGACATTTTCATTACTGCTTTTTATAGTATTTTAAGAACACAAATATATATATTTTAATTTGTTAGTACATTTCCTTCCATCTATTGTTATAATTAATTTTTTTTGGTTTTGTTATTAATGTGATTATGTTATTTTCATAATGTTGAACCTTCCTTTCCACTATAAAACGAACCTGGTCATTATAGATATTATTTTTCATATATTGCTATAGCTCTACTAATGTTTTCTGTAAGTATTTCACACTGACATTCATTATTCTTATTAACCTATAGTTTTTCTCTGCTTTCTTTCTCCTTGTTTTGGCTATTAGGACAATATTTGTCTCATAAAATTTATTTGATAGAATGCTTTCTTTCTTTTTGGTAGAAGTAGATAAATTTGCATTTAAAAGTTTGATAATGGGGGCAGCTAGGTGGCACAGTGGATAGAGTACCAGCCCTGAAGTCAGGAGGACCTGAGTTCAAATATGATCTTAGACACAACATTTCCTAGCTGTGCAACCCTGGGCAAGTCACTTAATCTCAATTGCCTCAACAACAATAACAACAACAACAACAACAGGTTTGCTAAATATTCACTTGTAAATTCTTCTAGCTCAGAAGCACTCTTTTTCTTTGGGAATTCCTTTATTGCTTATTCTTTCTGACATTAGGTTCTTTAGACTATAAATTTTCTGTTCTCAAAACCTGTGATTATTAATTTGTTGATATTCTCATTTTTGTGCTTCTATTTTTTTTCTTTTGTTAATTTATTGTTTTCAAAGGTAGAGATTTCTATATGTGGACTATTTTTGTATACTATGAAATTAGATATGCTTTTTCTGCAATTATACCTCTTTAATATAATTACTTACTGTTTCTAGGACTTATTCTTTGATCCAGAAATTTGTTACTTTTAGAATTGATTCGGGCTAAGGTAAAGGCTATCTGTGTTTTAAAGTATGCTGGGGTAAGATTAAATAGTAACATATCAGTTGAAATTTAGTGGGATAAAGTGCTCAGATCTTCCCAGATTTTTATACTTCTTTAACTTAGGCTTGGCATTTATTATTGTATCATGTATAATTCTTCAACAGCTCAATGAACCAGTGATCTCACTGATACTCCCTCCAATAGTACAGATCAAGATCCTCCCATGCCTTATGTGTTGTAATTGCTGTTTATCTCTTTCTATAAATCCTCCAACATTTTTGGATATTTCCTCTAAATTTCCTGATAGTAAGTGAATATTAGTACAGAACTGGAGTTCTCCATTGGTTCAAAGGTGCAATTGTTTAAATGTAGTCTGTTATAGAAATTTTTTTGCTAAAATCTCCTTTTCCTTTTTATAATTTGGTCAATGATCCCCTTTCTCTGTAGATAAAGGAAAGTTGGTGCATGGGTTGATAGTTATTGACATTTTCTCAGGTTTCTTTTCCCCCATAATCATACTAGGGGTGAATATTTCCAATTATTAGATACCTTCCTTCTTCTCAATACCTTTGAGGCCAAACCTACAACATCCTCAAAATTACATCAATTCAATTTTTAAAGATGTTTATTATATAATTAAACATATAATCCCACTCCATTTTGAATCTCTATTAATCTAGTTTGTCTTACTATTTTTGTTTTCTCTGGTGCCATTTCTACTTTTTATACAACCATTGCATATTTTGTTACTGGAATCTAAAATGTCATGACTCCACAGTCAGAGATGAAGGACATAATGTCTAGTAAAAATACTGACATATCTTTTCTAGTTTTTGTCCATTTCATTGTTCTTCTGGTTTTACCATCAGATATAGTTAGGATGATCTGACTAAAAGTGGATTTCTGCTAAATTTTCTTTAAACTTGTTTTCGCTGAACTACATCTGATTGTTTTATAAAGTTATAGTGTTCATAATCTTTTCCCTCTTACTCTGTAACGTTTTTATAATTGAATTTGAATTCTAAACTTGTCTTGTCCTTGGCTGATGTTTCTGTGCTTGGCAAAAAAAAAAATCAAATGCTTGCTGAACAATGTGGTTCCTAGTTTCTTTTAAGAATCTCCTGATAGTTGTTTCATATATGTTAAACTTTCTTGGGAAATAGTGTTAGGTCAATATCTTTTCTTTGTTCCATTTCTCATGGAGAAAAGCATCAATATTTAGAATAGATCAGTTTGCAGCTTTTTTAATTGTTTGCTGTTTTTTTCCATTTTCTTCTTTATTCTAATTTGGTTTTGATTTTGACCTTAGCTCTAATAAGTTAATTGTATGGCTATGTAGAAATAGTTGATTCAGTAATGACTACCATATTTCTGTCTCTCTGTCTCTGTCTTTGTCTCTCTCCCCCTCTCTGTCTCTCTGTTTCTGTCTCTGTCTCTCTGTCAGTCAGTCTGTCTGTCTGTCTCTTTCAGCACAGTATCTGGCGCAGAGTAGGCACAATAAATATCTATTTAATTGTATAGGATTGAATTGAATCAGATATCATTCCATTTAGCTTCAACTTCTGTAGGTCTTCTGGCTTAATTTATTGTTGTTTGTCTTTCATTTTAAAAGAGGATCAGTGATATCACAGGTGACTTCTGACTTGAATCTGAATTAGATTTAAGTGGGGCAGAATTGAGCAAAGCACCAGCTTCATTCTCTTTTCGAGTCAGCAAAGTCCAGTTGCAGGACAAAAGTCAAGACAACTGTGATGAGCCTGGAAACAATGAATGATCTTAGCATCTTCCATACCTGATCAAGTTCTAAGACTTCCACAGTACCTGCTTCAGTCACCTTCCTGGCTATTGGAACAAATTATTCTCATTCATTCATTTAGCCAGGAAAGTCATCACATGCTTGGAATAGAAATCCCTCTAATTTATTGATAGGTTTGAGGCCTTTTGGTTACCTTGAACCTAGTTTATCCTGTCTGCCAAAATTTTTTACTGGGGTATGGCAGCTACACATGTCACATCTTCTTGGAGTCAGAGATGACAGTTGGGTGAAATTGTTCACCAAAGGTGAATGAACAGTCTTGAGAAAGGGCTTGACAAGTCCACACCAGAGATGCTTAGTTCTCCCTGAATGAAAATATTAATATTAACATAATATGTAGCTTAAATGTTAAATATTAATTCATACATAATTAACATTTTAATAAATAATTATTTTCTTATAGAAATATGGCATTATAATCCCGCTGTCCATCATTTATAAAATCTAGGGAAACACTCTACAACCTATATTGCCCATGTAGCTTATGCATATATCCACATGGGCTTGTTTTAATGTATTTACAAGGAGAAATGAATATATATCTCAGCAATTTGAACACTTACCTCTCAAATGGAGATTGACTTTTCTGCATGACAGAGGACAAGGTATTGGAACCATGAAGCTGGCTACTCTGCTCTCAAAAAGGAGACAGATACCAGGCTAAAATTTAACTTAATTGTCCTTTTGTTCAAAAAATGTTACTAATCTAAGGAAAATGATTGACATTCTTGTGATCACTATTCCTTAAAAAGCAAAGAATACCCCAAGATATATTGACTCCTAACACATGCTAATTATGTAATTATCACAATTAATATCACAAAAAATATCACATCAAAATCATCATATATTTTGAATAATGAATAAACCCATTTTTTCAATCCAATAGTAAACAAAAAACAGAGAAATTATACAGATTCCACTGCGTGTATCTCTTTTGAAGCTGGAAATCAGAAGAACAACTTTCCTCTCTGAAGTTCTTTTCCAGCTCAAGATCAGTAGGGTCAAATCTGGAAGTGAATTAGCTGGGGCAGGATAGAGGTTGGGGGAGGTAAGAGTTATAGGAGATAAGACCCTATCTAGGTCCCAGATTCTTACATGCCATATAGTGTAGTAGAAAAACAAATTACAAAGAGCATGCAAAGGAATTATTTGGTCAGTCACTACCGAGGAATAAATGAACAAATGAATGAAAGAACACACATAGAAACTTACTATGTTCAACACTGGTATAAAAGCAAGACAACTCCTACCTTCAAAAGGGTTTCATTTTAATAGGGAAGGAATTCATATAGGTGTTATTATTAAAGTACATCCCTAGCATATTGATAGATTGAGAACAAAGACCAGACCAAGGTCTGAAGCCAAGAAGTCTAGGCAGGAAGGAGCAAAGGAAATTAGGTAAATATCCTAAAAGCTTTTATAAACTGCAAATTGTTAAACTTTTCATCTGTTGCTATAAGTAAAGCATCTCCTCTATCCTACCCCTTTTTAGTATTTCATGGTAAATTCTTTTTTAAATCACCTAAGAGATTGGTTGATTCATCTCTTATTTAACAATAACAGGTATGCTGTTGTCAGGGAGTAGAGAAAGGATGGGCAGAAGGAAACTCTTCCTGTTTTATCTGTACAAGAAGCGGGTCTGATTACAGGGAACTCTGAGGGGAATAGTGACAGCTGTAGGGGGGATCAGGGTATCAAGGCTTCAGCCCATGAGTAGGAAAAGGGCGACATTGTGGGGTGCAGGTAGCATTACACCCTCTGGCATCTGGCAGAGGAGGTTTTCATATCTCCTTAGCTCTAACTCAAAAACTCTAAATTGGCCTTTCAAATAGCTGGAGGTTCTTCTCTAGGAAGAGTATAGGTATTAAAGAGCTTATCATGATAGCTATAAATTCATTCATGCTAAGGAATTGGTAATGTTCACATGAGACACTAAAAGAGAAAGCTTAGTGATATCAGTACTGTCTCCAATTTAAAGCTAATAAAGTTTTTTTTATAATGTAAGTAGATTCCAAAATGTGAGACTGCCCATCTTAACTGTACCATTACAAATGAGAGTCCTGAATGAAGGAGGCTATTATTTCAATTTATTCCTCCCTAGCTAAACCACATCTGTATTCAGTCCTAGGCAACACATTTTAAAAATATTGCTGCATTTTCTTCTTTATATCACAGCTTTCCCTGCTATATTCTTGTCTTTGACTGCTGTTTGCCACTTCCCTCTCTCACACCATGGAATTCTCTCTTGTTAAATAACAACAATAACAACAAAAAAACAAGCAATGCACAGTGTGACTAGAGAGATATTACAGAGAAGGAAGTATATTTTGTTTTTAGTAATCCCTAGTCATTATAATTAATCTGAGTTTGGTTTGAACACCTTTTTGGAAGGACATTGATAAACTTATATATCCAGAGGAATAATACTGGAAAGGGAAGGACATTTAACCATACTGCATAAATGTTTGTAATTGTAGATGAGAAAGTTA
This sequence comes from Myrmecobius fasciatus, assembly GCA_023553655.1. Classification (NCBI taxonomy): domain Eukaryota; kingdom Metazoa; phylum Chordata; class Mammalia; order Dasyuromorphia; family Myrmecobiidae; genus Myrmecobius; species Myrmecobius fasciatus. The sequence goes on from JAJPUD010005839.1 coordinate 107,767, forward strand.
CAAAAGATTGAGGTCTTGATAGCATTCAAATATTTGATAATATTTGAGTATTTGAAGGTATTACCTTTGTGTTTCTTGGCATTGAAGGGAAGAATACAGAATAAAGGATCAACTGATTTCAGTAATATATGGAGATAGGAAAAAACTTCATTATAAGTAGAGCTGTCCGATAATAGTATGGGCTCTCTTGGGAGAAATGAATACCCTTTCAGACAAATTCTACCTACACAGGCTGCATGGATCATTTGTCAGAGATGTTATAAAGAGGTACTTTACTCAGCATTGGGGGCATCACACATTTCTGATTCTCCCCTATTTCTATCTCCTTTATTGGCTAGAGGTTGGATTGGATAGAGCGCTTAGAACCTTTCCAGATAGGAGTTTCAATTATTCTTCTACCCTAATCTACACTATGCTTCAAAGTAAAGCAAAGAAAAATTGATGGTTAGGGTCAAATGATAGGTGCAATATTCTTCACATCATGAACTCTTAATCTTTTTCATATTAAAGCTTTTTATTTGCAAAACATATACATGGATAACTTTTTAAAATTGACCCTTACAAAATTTTGTGTTCCAATTTTCCCTCCCTTCTCGCTACCCTCTCCCCTATATGGCAAGTAATCCAATATATGTTAAACATGGTAAAATGTATATTACATTCAATATATTCATATATATTATATATAATAATCTTGCTGCACAAGAAAAATCAGATCAAAAAGGAAAAACAATGAGGAAGAAAATAAAATACAAGCAAACAATAACAAAAAGAGTGAAAATGCTATGTTGTGATCCACACTCAGTTCCCACAGTCCTCTCTCTAGGTGTAAATGGCTCTCTTCATCACAAGATCATTGGAACTGGCCTGAATCATCTCATTGTTGCAAAGAGCTACGTCCATCAGAATTGATCATTATATGATCTTGTTGTTGCATGTACAATGATCCACATTCTCTAACTGATGATCATCCATTCAGTTTCCAGTTTCTTGCCACTACAAAAAGGGCTTCCACAAACATCTTTGCACATGTGGGTCCCTTTCCTTCCTTTAAGATCTCTTTGGAATAAAAGCCAGTAGAAACACTGCTGGATCAAAATGTACATAGATGAACTCTTAAACTTGAAAATAATGTATATACATGTGGCTCTGAGGCAGTCTCCCAGAAAACACTACCTTATGCTCAAAGTACTTTATAGGTCCACAACCTCTTAAATTCAGATTCCATGAACCCTCACTGATGTGTTGTTTCCTTTTACCAGTCAGTCAGAGGATACTGCAAGCAAAGGCATAAAATGAAATAATATGTTAAGTATCCATAGAACACGTCTCAAAATCTGGAAGACATTGTGCAACAAATATACCATACATGAGGTTAGTAGAGATATCTAGGGAATCCACCTGCAAAGACAGAAAATAGGAACCAGAAACTATACATGGAGGATGATATGATCTATGATGTGGGGTTTGGCACCAAATAATCGTAGGCAACAAAATTTGGGGTGTGACCATGTGAAGGATTTACAGTGGCCATTCTCTTTGGCAAAAAGTAGATTCATTTAGGGAAACAGGTTACATACAAGATGAAGGGATACAATAGACACCAGGAATGGTAAATATAAGAGAGTGGAAGAGCATATGAAGGACAAGCTCCTTGATGGAACTCAAAATTAATAACCCAATAGAAAGGGAGCACCCATGGGGTTGGAGCATTCATTAGGGAAAGGGACTGAGCACCACAAAGGAGTTAGTTAGCTGTAAGGAGGAGAAGTGGGGTTGGGAAGCATAGTGGAATTAGGGGAGATACCACATAGCATGGGGGAGAAGAGGTAAGGAGAAAGACATCAGGAGGCAGAGTGCCATGGTGAACTGACCCAAAGGAGGACAGCAGCCTTGGGATGACCCACAAGTAAGTTTTATAGGGAAAATTTAACCTCAGGGACATGATTGGTATTTCTACAGAGAGTGGGTCTCAGGAGTTTGACATAACATGGATTTCAGACTGGACTTCCTCCCTTAAGGGTAGGGCCATGGAGCTAAACTGATCTCTCTCAGAGCCTTCAATTGGCTTGCTCCAGGGATCAATTTCTCTACTAACCACCCCTAATATTGAAGACCTCATCAGAGGAGATATATGTGGAAGAAACATGTCACCAGGATATATTATTAGTGGAGGGACAACTCAAATCTATATCACTGGAGCAACACTCAAAACTTTTGGGATTATCAATGCCTTTTTCTGGCTATATCAATTTATTAATAAGTAGAATATGACATCATACTCTGAGTATCACAACTCCACTCTTGTTCATCTCTCTCTCTTTTTGATGCTTTTATCTTCCACCCTTAGCTATCTCACCCCCATAAGAAGAGAAGAATGGGCTCTACCATTTTTATTTTAGCTCATATTCCAGGGTCCATACTTTTACTCTCTGAGGCAGACAGGTAACACATAGGATAGAGTGGATTTAGGAAGACTGAAGTTTAAATCTAGCCCTAGTCACTTACTAGCTGTAAAACCCTGGGCAAGTCACTTAACCCCTATTTGCCCTTAGTGGACAAATAAGAATTAAAAACAACATCTACCTCACAGGATAAAGCATTTAGCACAGTGCCTAGCATATAGAACACATTAAAAAATGCTTATTCCTCTAACTTTAAATAATAGTGACAGATCTTTTACATAACAAATCATTAGATTAACAAAAGAGAGATCATTTGTAGGGTTGTTCTTATTATTCTGAAAGGAGGGAGACATTTGCCAGTTCCCAAAATCTCATCTTCCAAAGACCAGATTCACTTGGAGACAAAATAGTAGAACTGTCCAGCATTTAATCTGTCTTTCAACACACTTTTTTATTTTAGTAGGATCCATATTTTGTGTCAAGCTTGTAAATAATTTTGGTTAGAAATTTCTTGCGATTCTCATTTAACACATTTATGGGGATCCTATGTCCTGAAATGCTAATGCATTTTAGGGGGCTTTGTGCACGGAGGAGAGAGAAGGATAAAGAGAGAGAGATAAAGAGAGACAGAGAGACAGTGACAGAGAGAGACAGAGAGACAGATGGAGAGATAGAAAGAGAGAGGAGAGAGACAGAGATACAGACACACACACACAGAGACAGAGACAGAGACAGAGACAGAGAGAGATGAAGAAATAGAAAGAGACAGAGAGGAGAGAGACAGAGATACAGACACACACACACACACAGAAAGAGAGAGAGACAGAGAGACAGAGAGAGAGAGAGAGAAAGAGAGAGAGAGAGATGAGTTATGAATCACTGAGGTTTTTCTTCAACCCCCTTGATCTTTTGGATCTCCCAAAACAATGAGGAGTGAGAACAAAGAAAGAATAACAATAAACAAGGCAAAGTGGAGACATTGTATGGCATCATAGTTCACTTCAAACCTTTGTCCAAATTCTTGTATTTATTATGTATATATAGCTTCATCAAGTTTCACTTATCAAAGATAAGTGAAATGAATTAAATCAATGAAGATGGTCAGAGAAAGGTGGAAGGAGCATAAGCTAGCTGACCAGTTTGGTGGACCTGATCCAGCTAATAGGTCTTCAATAGAAAATGACAAAATGCCAAAGAAACCAGTGTCCAGCAGAGGGCAGGTGGCTTTTTCTCTCAATAAACTTGTTCTGTGATGCTCACACTGTGTGCCTAGACTACAAATTTTTCATTGTCTTCATTACCCCCTTTGATGATCTGCTTCATAAAGTAGAATCAATTCAAAGAGCAGAAGAAAGAAGTACAACAGAGACAGCACTAATATAGGGATAGGAGAATCTAAATAAGATACCCTTGTATTTACACTCCCCACCTCTCTTCTCACGAGGCCATTCAACTTAATTTTTGCTGAATTCTATTCTACTGAATCAAAGGCTCAAATTTAAAAAAAAACAATAAACTGAAATTTTGCAATCAATTGCATGACTAACAATGTACTCTGCTATAGAATGGCATTTGTGAAAGGCTACCTGTTTTCTTCTCATATTGAGAGGTCAGCTAAACAAAAATGAAATAAACACCATAATGCCAATAAAAGTGATAACAATAAATGAATACATAAGGAGAATTTATGCTTTTATAAAATCTAATTACCTTCTGGGAAATCAATGCAAGTAATACACTCAGGAATATTGTGAACATAAATCTCTCACTTATACTGCCTTTCATGCCTATGCTCTTCTCTCTTACCCAGAATTAGGGCTAGTGATTGGCAAGTCAGGCAGCTGTCTAGGGTATATTACTTGTGTAAGCACAAGGAAGGATGCTTTAAATGTATTTGTGTGTATGCAAATATTTATTCAAGACAGAAAATTCCACTCTCTGTAGCTGGTAGGTATAATCAAACCTGTAAGAATGAAGACTGAGATGAATGGGAGTTATGATTTTCATTTGTCATCCATAATCTACAAACCCCTTTTCCAAGTCTGCTCTCACTTATCCTTTTGATGTAATATAGCTTCTAGGGGAAACAACAATGATTTTGTGGGCCCCTAGGGGGGCTTCTGTTCTAACAATAAATCAGTAATCCTAAATCATCTGGCTTTGGAGTCTGCCTCAGCGATTTCCCACACTCCAAATCTAAGGACAACAATCTGTTTGATTCTGAATAGATTACTCTTTAATTCATTGTTGACTGACAATATGGTCAGTAAAAATCAAATTCCAGAGATTTCTCCCGAGCCCTAGATATGGATTGTAGAATTAGCATGCCAGTGATAGAAAGCTGGATAAATGTGTCTCCTTGCTCCTATTTCTTTGCTAATTTTTTGGAACTTGACCCACTTGTAATGGCATTACAATTACAATAAAACTTTGCCCCTTGACTAGGAAATGGATTCAAACCTGCAAATTCTTTTGGGATACTTTGTGACACTGATATATGATCCCAAACTTTTGGGGTCCCCTTCCCAACCTCAACATTTGGTGGCCCATATGGGGAGAGTCTGGCCTCCCCTGTGAAGGTAAGCCCCCCCATTTTTCTTCCATGCTCCTATACTCACTCCAAGCCACTGGGAGAAGGCTTATCTGGGTCATCATGAGCTCCATGCTCAGGAAGTTTTCCTTCACTGGGGATGCCCAGACTGGGAAATTCTTGCAATTTTCAACAAAGTTAACCTTGCCACCCTTTAACTTTCTCTGGGATGCCAGACAAGACTCAAGTACTATAGGATAGCTTTTGGCAAAATTTTATGGCTTGTGACAAAGATGGGACAGTCGTCTTTCATGTCATTTTGTCTGTGTCTGTGTTTCTGTGCATGTCTGTGTAATGTTTGTTCTGTGAGCTAGATTTTGTAACCTGGAAAGATTTGAAATGCAACTGGCGAGAAAAAAACCTCTATGTGGTACTTAGAATGTTGAGAAAATTTCTTTAAAAGCCTAACTTTTTCCTATGGACTTGAGCTCCGGCCAAGCTGAGGACTACACAAAAATTTGGCTAATTAAAATTAAGATAACATTTTAGCAGATTCTCAAAATTTTGAAAGTAATGATTAAGAAGTTTGGGAATTAGTCATTTCATGATTGCAAGAAAAATTCCTGAAACATTGGGGGTAATCCCAGGAATTTACTCATTCTGGAAGAAAAGAAAAAGGAAAAACAAACCAGGTAAACAGCAACTTTTTGCTAACCCTTTCTTGACTCCTATGTTGTCCAGAGTCCCCATCTGCTCTTTTGGGAAAACATCCCAGAAGATATTAAGGGACCCTTTTCATTCCACTCCCTGGAGTGGTCCTGAGTGTATCTCAGTTATGGGGATTACTAACAAGATCAATATAGCCCAATTCCCTCTGTTTGCTAACCCCTCTCATTTTAGATCAGATTAAAACTCAAATTTTGCCTTACTTTTAGAAAGCAAGCAAAACTGTGGAGACCCCACACAACCTTGCTCAAAAACTTCCCCAACCCAGCTTAGAAGAATGGGGATGGAGTGGGGGTCAGGCTCCATCATCAACATTCCCTGAGACCTGGCACCTGAAACTACCATCAAACAGATATTACTAGTCACCCCAGCTTTCAGCAGATTCTGTCCAAAAACTGCCTGAGAAGAATTTGAATACCTGTGGCACCACCCAGCATGGCAGTGTGAGGTGAGAAAGCCAGTCAGTCTCTGAATTTGATAAGACCACCATTCTCTGTTTCAATTATGGATATGTAAAAGCTATGTAATTTATGGCAAATGGTTTTATCTCTGCCCAGTTTTCTTATTTGTAAAGAGATATAATCGTTGTTGTGAAGATCACATAATTACAAAATTGCTTAGCGTAAAACATGCTGCTTTATTGGATATAATTGCTTCATATTTGATAACTTTATTGGTATTTTTAGATGGTAAATGATGTCTAAAGTATTTTTGGAAATTTGTCTGAGATAAGATAGTAAAAGCAATTTTAAAAGAGCTTTAATTAAAGCCCATTAAAGGGATGTGTAAATTGTAATCTATTGGCACTGAACTTTCGGAAAACAGAAAAGTAGTTTGTTACTACTTTAAAAACTCTAGTTATCTAGAGTCAGACTTCTGAGTGCCCTGTCAATAAAAACTGGCACCTTAACCTTTTCCTGGCTCACAAAAGAGAAATGATTTGTATGAATTGGAAAATAACCAAATTACAATTCAGTTTGTCCAGGACATTTAATCAGAATCTAGGGGATCTCATTAACTAAAGTTAAGTCAATTTAAAAATCTGTTCTATCTGAATTTTAAGAATTGTCTTGTTTTTTTCCCTAAAACAAAAGGGAAAGATTTAAGGAAATAGAAATTATAGCTAAAACTATTTGGCTATTACTGAGGAAAATTCTAAGATTACTAATTAAGTTACTTGGAGTTATTGCCATTATGCCTTATCAGTTTATCTCCAAATATGAGGTTAAAGAGTGGAGGGAGATATCAAACAACACAGCCCACAAAAACAGTAACAATAATGGGCGTGAGCAAGCTCAGCCCCTTCCCTGGGTTCTTTGTCAACTCCCCTTAATTTGTAAGCTTGACAGTTTTCTTGAAACCATCAGGGTAAACAAGACCATCAGCCCTGAGAAATGAATCTATTTAGGATTTATAGTTTCTAAACAAGGAATATATTACTAAGAATCTATAAGCTTGTTTAATGATTGATCCTTTGCACCAGAATAAGTTTAAACATATAAAACATGTTAAACAAAATCTCCTATGTGTGTAAGTCCTGGTAAACTTTTAAAATAATGTATCTAGCTTCTAAGCTGCGATTAGTAGAATTTGCTATTAGAGATAAAATCTCTTGAGACTGTAATTGATATTCTTTTTTAAAAAAATTATTAAATCTTTTCATTTACAAAACATATGCATGGGTAATTTTTCAACACTGACCCTTGCAAAACCTTGTGTTCCAAATTTTTCCCTCTTTCCCCCCTTCCCTAGATAGCAGGTAATACAATACATGTTAAATATGTTAAAATACATGTTAACTTATATATATATATATATATATGTATATGCAATCAACTGATTCTTTTGAGTTTTAAATTTGATTGCCTGATCATTAATCATTAACCACCCTTTGAGAGAAATGCTATAAATTACTATGTTGATGTTTTATCTGGGCAAGAGTTGGGAGGACAACTTTAGCCTCTGCTTAAAGTGGGATCCTTCTGACTCAGTTTTCCAGTTCTGTTTCTTTATTTACCACCTGATTATTTCTAAATCTGTATTACTGTATGATCAGTTGTCAAATAGATCTAAGGATGCTTTATCCTGTCATGTATGTGCTCTCAGGCTAAGTCCTGAAAGACCTCTTTTGATGTTATTATAATCGTGTCCCTGCTTTTTCCTCTTATAGCAAATTCCTATATTCAGAGTAAATGGTCAGTAGAAGCCATGAGCCCAATCCAAATATTCCAGGGGACACAATAATGATTTTCTATCTTAGATCTTAAAATGCTTTTCTTTGCATTTCATTGCATAAAGATTCATAATTTCTTTTTGCCCTTGAAGGGGCAAATTCAGGGGAATGTAACCCCCCACTAATGAACATGGTCAGTATGGATTAGATAATGTCTTGATCTGTAGCCCCACCTGAAAGGCTTCTCTGGCTGTAGCCATACAAATTTTGAAATTTCAGCCCCTTTCTCTCATTCAGGGCTAGGAAGTTTTTTTGTCTAAAGGTCCACACAATCTTATCAGTTTGTTAAGATCGTGAAAGCAAAACTCCGTATTTTTGAATTCTGATTTCTAATCCATTCTGCTATCTCCTGTTTCATGGATGAATTGATCCCATAAACATTCACAATCATAATTACTAATTATCTCTCTTTCTATTCTATTTTCTTCTGTTTATCCTTCTCTCTCTTTTTTATCTTGTCCCTCCTCAAAAGTCTGTTTTGCTTCTAAGCACTGACTTCTTTTATCTGTCTTCCCTTTTGTCACCCCCATTTCTCTTATCCCTTTCCCCTCCTATTTCTTTATTAAGTAAGATAGATTTCTATTACCAATGAGTATGTGTGTGTGTGTGTATGTGTGTATTCCTTTTTTGAACCAATTTAGACATGAGTGAGATTTAAGCATTGCCTACTTTCTCCTCCATTGTAAAAGTTCTTTCTTGCATATGTCTTTTATGTGAAATAATTTCCCCCATTCTTCCTCTTTCTTCTCTATTCTTCCAGAGCTTTTTTCTTTCTCACCTATATGCTTTCTTTATATCATCCCAACATATTCAACTCATTCCTTCACCTCTGGTCTATCTGAATTCTTTTAACTGCCCTAGAAATGAAAAGCTATTAGGAGATACAATGTCATTTTCCCATATAGAAAGATAAACAGTTTAACTTTATTGAATCTCTTATGATTTCTCTTTCATATTTACCTATTTATATTTCTCTTTGGTCTTCTATTTGAAAGTCAAATTGTCTAGTCAGCTCTGGTCTTTTAATCAAGAATGTTTAAAAGTACTCTGTTTCATTAAATATCTACTTTTGATTATAGTCAGTGTTTCTGGGTAGGTATTTCTTGGTTGCAATACCACCTCATTGTCTTTTGTAATATAATTTCCCAAGCCCCTCTGCTCCTTTAATGTGGTAGCTGCTAAATCTTGTGTGATCTTGATGATGGTTCCACAGAATATAAATAGCTTCTTTTTGGCTCCTTGAGCCCTTCTTATCCTGGGAATTCTAGAACTTGGCTATAATAATCCTGAGAGTTTTCATTTGGGCATTTTTTTCAGGTGGTGATCAGAGGATTCTTTTAATTTTTATTTTGCCTTCTGTCTCTAAAATATCAGGGTAAGATATCAGGCTCTAAGATATCTGGGATATTCTTGATAATTTCTTGAAATATGATGTCTACACATTTTCTTTGATCATGACTTTTAGGCAATCCATTAATTCTTAAATTATTTCTCCTTATTCTATTTTTCAGATTAGTTGGTTTTTTTTTTCAATAAGACCTTTTACAATTAAAAAAATCATTCTTTTGACTTTGTTTTATTATATCTTGATTTCTCGTGAAGTAATTTACTTCCACTTGCTCAATTCTAATTTTTAAAGAATTATTTTCTTCAATGGGTCTTTATATCTTATTTCTATTTAGCCAATTCTGCTTTTTTTAGAGTGATTTTCATTAGTGAATTTTTTACCTCTTTTTCCATTTGATCAATTCTTTTTCAAAATGTTATCATCTTTAATGTGCCTCTTTTACAAATTTGTTCATTTTTTCTTCACAATTGTTTTGATTTACTTTCATTTCTTTCTTTACATAATTTTCCTTCTCCAACTCTTATTTGATCTTTAAAATCATTTTTAGTTCTTCCTAGAATTCTGGTTGGACTTGTGTCCAATTCACATTTTTCTTTGAAGTTTTGCTTGTAGTTATTTTGACTTTTTTGTATTATTCTGAATTTGTGGCTGGATTATACTGTCACCATAGTAGATTTTCATAGCCAAATGTTTTTTTTTTTTAATTATTATTATTTGGTCATTTTTTCACTCTATTTCTTGACTTGGGACTTTCGGTTGATGTTGCATTCCATTCTCAGCTTGGGGGTGGAAGAGAGGGAAGAGTTTTGTCTCATGGTTCAGATTTTTTCAGTTCCTAATTTTAGAACTAGTTTTGGGGCTTTTTAATTTTTCTGTGCTTGTGTGATCTGGGGAGTGGTGTGGTCACTATTTTCTTGGTCTGTACACTGTTCTTTACCCAGGAAGGGCCCCTGATATCTTAGAATTACAATCAATGCTGCTCCTCAAGACTCCTCCCTTGGGGATAAAAATAATACTGCTTTTCAGGTTCCTAATTCCCTGAGATTAGGAATGATACTACCCTTCAGAGCTTCTACTCTCATTCATCTATCCTTGAACTATGATCCAAAAGTGGATATAGTAAATGGAGTTGCCAAACAACATTGTCTTCTGTGTCTGATCCTAGCACAGGAGGACTTTTTAATATCTTTTTGACCAGTTACCAATTCCCTTATTGTCTCTGGCTTGAGAATTCCTGACACTGCTGCTGCTTCTGTCACTGCCATATACTTCCACCACTGGTGTTTCATCCATTTGGACTATAGACCAGTCTCCTCATAGATTTATCTTTCTGACCTCTTTTGTTTCTTTGGGCTTGAAGAATGTCTTGCTCTCATCTTGTGTTGGCTCTGCTACTTCAGAATTTGATTTAAGGCATTATTTTAAAGTTATTTTGGGGGGATGCTAGGAGAGGTTAGCTGAGTGCTACTCTACCATCTTGGCTCTAATCTCCACTGCAATTTCCTCTTAGTCAGATTTTGAATTTATATTATCTCCCCTCTCACATTTAGCAAATCAGTCTTCCTAAAGTTTAAATCTAGTCATACCTCCTCCACTCATTCAAAAATTTTCCATGGTTTCCTATCACCTTTAAGATTCTGTACAAATTCCTCTGTTTGACATGTAAAACTGTCCCAACTTTTACTCTAGTGTCTATTTTTAGACTTATTTTATGTTACTCTTTTTTGTAATCTATGGTTTAACCAAATTGTGCTACTTGTTTTCCTACTTGTTTTCCCATCTCCCATCTCCATTCTTTTGCATAGATATTAATCATTCCTGGAATGCATTCTCTTCTTATTTTCTTAGCTTCTTTCAAGGCTCAAATTATGTACTTCTTCCAACAGAAAGTCTTTCCTAATCTCCCCAGTTGTTAACAGGCCATCACCCTTTAATTTGATTTATTTCATTTATCTATTTAAGTGTCTGGGACACTCCAAGAGAATGCACAACAATTGACATCAGGGTTCCTTTTTTGCTTAACCTTTGTATTCCCAGTACCTAGTATAGTGCTTTGCTTATAGTAAGTGCTTAATAAATGCTTGATGGATCAACAAGAAATTTAATCAATGAGGCATTTTGGCATGGAAAAAAAAAGAAAAATGAAAGAGGCAGACTGATAATGTAGACTTGACCTCAGAACCTCACTACCCTAAGTGGGCGTAAAAATAATTTACAGTTTGTCTGTGGAATTTCTTTGCTGCTTAAATTTGTCAAGCGTGAATGTGCCACTTTGTTAGTTGTCAGACCAAAGTCCTCAACAGCCGCTTGGGTGTTTTCATGTAAACACTTGCTATTTATTTACTGCAGACCTTATGTTTAAGGTTGTAATGAAAAACAGCCCAGCTTTCCTACAGCAACTGCCCCATATGAAACACCATTAAGATAAAGTAACACATAAGTGGCCCTAATAAAAGGAATTTATCACAAGACATGAAGAGTAAGGTGTCTTTATTCACTAGGTGAATAACACCAACCATTGTCAATGTGGCTTTTCAAGGCACAGAAATTATCATTCATTCTCCAAATTACCAACTGCACAAAAATTACTAAATGGTCCGTTATCACTACCTCTCAGTGAGAGAATGCCTTTGTTTAATGTCTGATTACAAATGGCTTTCCCATGATTATCATCAATAAATCACAGGTAAGTGCATCCATAGGGATGGGGGTAGCAGGGAAGAGAGATTTCTGAGCTTGTGGGAAAAGGAGAAAAAAAAATCCAACACAAGCTATGCTATATCCAGCCTCTAGGAGGGGCAGCCACCCTTTTAGCAAGTCTTTCCTTACATTTAAGTTTATTATTATTATTTTTTTTGGTAGCCTAGTGGAAATGATCTGGGATATGTATAGTATACTAGTTAATTTAAATAAGTAGAAATCAATGAAAATTTTAAGAAAAAGGAATAAAGCAAGAAATAATAGATTTTCAGTCCATATTTATATAAAGGAAAATTGTCAGCACCTAGCTCAGTGCTTTACATGTATGTATGTTGAGCATAGACTTTACAGCATGGAAAAAGACAAATATAGATTGGGTTTTTTTGCTTTGTTCTATTTTTTAAGTAGATTTATAGCCTAGAAAACTAGACTTTAATTATTAGCAAAATTCTAAAATTGTGACTACATACTTGTAAAGAAAATAGCAAATATTTTGACGTGCAAGGGAATGATTTGTAAAAATCTGCATAGGTCCCTTAAAAATAAATTAGTAACACCAGCCTTAATTATTCTTCTCTTCTTTTTTCTCTAGGTTTTTGTGCAATTGCTCTTTTCTGGTTCTCTCTTAATTTTTTTTTAAATGAGCAAGAATTAATTTTTTCTCCTTCCAACATTCCAAAACTACTGAAAAATAAGGAGAAAAGAACTTGTTACAAATATGAATCACCAAGCAAAACAAATTCTCATGCGGGCCATGTTAAAAAACTTATATTGCATTTGGCAGTCTTAATTCTGATTCTCCTCTTACCTCTTTGAATACTCTTTCTTTTACTCTTTTGTTGAATGTTAGCGATCATTCCTAGTAAAGATGTTCATCAAAGCTCTGTCCAAGGCCCTCTTCAATTTCTTCTATACTATGTCATTTGGAAAACCGATCAGTTACTAGAGGTTCAATTATCATCTTTATGTAAATGCTTCCCTACTCTATGCCTTTCCTTTGTCTATTCCACATATTTGAAATGTTCTCTACTCTCCCCCTCCTGGCTTTGCTAGTTATTCATCTCAAATCCTATCTTCTGTAAGTAGCCTTTCAGAATATCTCCCCTAGTTCTTTGCCTTTGGTATTACCTTCTTCTTCTTCTTCTTCTTCTTCTTCTTCTTCTTCTTCTTCTTCT
>JAJPUD010005839.1:120893-132945 GCA_023553655.1 Myrmecobius fasciatus
CTTCTTCTTCTTCTTCTTCTTCTTCTTCTTCTTCTTCTTCTTCTTCTCAAATAGTTTCCTTATTTGAGCTCCTTAAAGGCTGAGATCATGTTTTTGCCTTACTTTGTATCACCAGTACTTGGCAGAATGTCTGAAACATAATAAATATTTAACAATTGTTTATCACCTGATTGAAAGAGGTTAGACTAATTTATATTTTCACTTGATATATATGTGTGCTTATCTTTTCATACCTTTTCTAATGTTAACTATTTTCATTTTTCATCCTTATTAACAATTTTCTGGGTATGAAGTAAAGTTGTTTTGATTTGCTTATGATAGTCTTTTGGAAAAATCTTTCATGTGCCTCTTAATAGTTTGCCAATCTTTTTGAAGGCTATTCTGACCATTTATGAAATGGGTTATGACTTTTGTGTTATATATTTCTAATAGCTCCCTATATATCTTGGATATTAGATTCTGTTACAAAATATTTGATACAAATATGTGACTATTTCCCTTTTTATTCTGATTGTGTTTATTTTGCTCTTACAAAAGGTTTTCAGTTTCCTGTAATCAGAACTACATATTTTTCTTTTGTAAATTTAAGATTTGGAAGAATGATTTTTTTCATTTCTACTTTTTAATTATTTCTCTTGATATTCTACATCTTTTGCTACTCAGATATATTTGGCTATTATTTTATTGTGTCCCCTTAATTGTTTGGTATAACACTAAATTTCCAAGTTAATTGATGTATCATAGTTTTTATTATGTTGGTATAGCCTAGACATGAACACTGAATATTCTTCCAAGTGTTTTAGATTTTCATTTATTTATTTAAAAATATTTTGTAATAGGAGATTGTAAGATGTTGAGTGAATACTTTGGTACAACAACTTGGCAGAACTGGCCTCAGGTATTTTATGTATTTTGAAGATATTTTGATTGGGACTTCACTTTCTATTCTTTTGTCTTCAATTTCATTATTACAATATAGAAATGTTTTTGATTTTGTGAGTTTATTTTATAAACTATTATTTTACTCAAGTTGTTGTCTCAGTTATTTTCTTTACTTATCCCCTAGGATTTTCAGGCATGCCATATCAGATAGGAATATTTTTGTCTTCCCTTTGTTTATCTTCACAATTTTTATTTCATTCTCTTGTCTTGCTGTAATTACTAGCATATATGGAATATTTCAAACAATAGTAGGGAAATGACAGAGCAAATCTTGACTCTTGTATTTATTGAAAATTACATATCCCTATTTGTGTATATGGCTATATAGAATATCCTTTTGTTATTTCCTATATGAAATGCTAGCTTCCCTTAATGATGTCTTAATGGCTTTCCTCAACTTAAAGATTTAGAGGGTTGCCTAGAGCACTGAAAATTTAAATAACTTCCAGAATCAGATAACTAGTATGTGTTAGAGACCAGATTTGAACCCAAAGTTGTCTCTGAACTCAGCATTCTACAAATTATTGCTTGCCTCACTCCCACATGTATAGGTCCTCCTTCCCCTTCTTGCATTCCCAACCACTGAACATTGCTGTCTGAGCTCTGGAATGCTCTACTTTGAAGCTGACTCAATGACTGGTGAATCCCTGCCTAGTACATTCATAAAATGAAAAGACTGCACCAGCCTCCCTACCTTCACACCAACTATATGGCTTTCTGGGGACAATGATAATCTGACTGAATTCAGTCCTCCCTCTAACACACTCTTATCCCATCATACTATCCTCATCCCGATGATTCTGAAGTCTGAGCTTTCATTGTATAAATCACATTCCCTGTTCCAAAGACCTGCTCCCTTGTTCCTACTCTCCTCAATCCCATCCCCAAATCACAATGAAGTTAAAAAAAAAATCCCTTCCACTACTTGCTCTGGAATTCTTGTACCTTAGCCTATAAACTTACTTAATTCTTAAAATTTTTCCTGTTATCACTTTGTTTCCCTTGCACTCATTGAAAACTGGATTTCTTCTGATGACACTGCATCTCTGGCCATTCTTTCTGGCTTTGATTGCATTTTCATTCATACTCTAACTTAGTTGTCATGGTTAGAGAGCAAAATTTTTCTTATTGTCCATTGCTATTTTCAGGATTTCCCTCAATTTTCTTCCCACCATCATTAAATAATCTGTTGTCTTTTGAAGCTCATTCAATCCATAGGCTTCATTCATAAAGGACTCTGGTAGCTGCTCTCCAACATTATCATTCGATTGAAATTTTTCTCCCTGAAGTTATTTTTATAAACAATTTTCATTGCTCAGGTTTTTCAGGCAACTCTTCATGATCCCATTTTTGGGGTTTTCTTGGAAAAGGTACTGGCGTGATTTGCCATTTCTTTTTCCAGCTCATTTTGCAGATGAGAAAATTTAGGCAAACAGGTTTAAATAACTTGCCCAAGGTCACACAGCTAGTAAGTATCTTGGACTAGAATTAAATTTAGTACTCTGGGTCCAGAATTGCACCATTTAACTGCCTTTTGTAAAAAAGTACCTACATAATTCTGATCACATATCCATTACAGTATTCAAGATATGCAAATAATTTTCCTCAAAACAACAAGATGATACAGGTAATTTTAATATTAGCCTCATTTTTGTTGATGACAAAACTGAAGCTCAGAGTGATTTAAGCCTTGGATCAGTGACCTCATGCATCCTTTCAATAATGTAACATGGCAGCCAAAGAGTAAATGTGACCGTCAGTTTCTTTATCTGTGAAATTAAGGAGAAGGAAATGGCAAACCATTCTAGTATCTTTTTTTTCTTTTTTATAATAAAAATCTAAATGTTTATTAGAATATTTAGTTTTAGCATTTTAAACTTCATGCCGAAGGAATAATTTGCTTTACTAGAGAAGCATATGTTCATGATAAAGGAAATCATTGTTAATTTCTTAACCTGCTTAGATCATTTCTAGAATACTGCTAGATTTTGGTTTAGGTATTTCAGGAAGTAAGGTGGCAATCTGTGATTCATTCAGAAGAAGATGGCCAGGGAAGTTAATGCTTAAATTACATTACTTGGTGATTTATATTAAAGGAATTGGCAATATTTAATTTGAAGAAGAGTTTGGAATATTTGGAAATTAGTTTAGGACATCACTCATTTCTTCCAATATTTGGAGGGATTAGATTTGTTTTGTTTGATCCCAGAATGAGAAATATGTAAAAGTTTCAGAGAAGCAGATTTTGGCTTCCCAAAAGCAAAATAAAGACAAACAACAAAACAGTAAACAAACAAATAAAAACCAACACATTCTAACAAATTCATCCAAAAAAGTTATAAAGATTTATATTGGAAGATGGTGAGTTATTTCTAATAGCAATCATTGAAGTACAGTGTTATGTCAGTATATTCTGATTCAAAACTCCTGAAATTCAGTGTTCAAAGCTTTTCTACAAAAAAAATGTTTCTGTACTTGATGGTTGCTCAACACATTGCACTTGGTTGTTATCTTGGTTGAGTGTTAGGGATGTCAGTTTGGCCAGCAATATTTGCCAATCCTTGTGGCCACTGCTATTGCCTTCAGTCTATGGCAGTTTCTTTCCAGCAAAGTGATACACAGGGCTGACAGATTGGAGCCCATGATGATGAGGTTATCCTTGTCAGTGGGCAGGTCACAGGGCAGTTCCTGCAGGACAATGTGGCAGCAGCAGAATCTCCTGGTTCCCAAAACAGTACTACTGGAAGGAACAGCTCCCAGAGCCCTGGGCATAAGGGCTCAGGGAACCATAACTTCCTCCTCCACATCCAGTCCTCTTCTTCCCTCCCAAGGAAGCTTGGATTGTATGGGGTATAGTGGGGCAGGAGAATATAAAGTTCTCAGTACTCAGAAAGTGAGCTGGGTCAAGAAGGGAAGAACAGCTGATCTGGTTTGTATCTCTGCAGCTGGAAGTCCCACTTGTCCTCTTGGGGAATTGGGTGAGGAGAGATAGTTAGGCTACAGATTGTAGATGCACTCCTTATGGGAAAAATTCATTAGGTATCCACTATTTTGCCACACCTTATGCTTTCTAGAACCAATTATTGACAAACACTTACCACTGTATAGACTTCAATGGAAGACTACTTAGTAATATTAGAGAGGGGATTCATGTTCAAGTATGATTGGACTATGTGACTTTACATATCCCCTTCCAACAAATTTATATGATTGGATCAAGACTGGAAAAGGATAGAAAAAAGACTGGAGGATGGAAAGAAAAATTAGTAATAAGTAAATTTTGTTTTTACCACCTATAAAAATCCATTTATAAACAAGTCAACTTAGACTTTTTCAAGAATCTGCCCTTGGGATTGGTTTTCTGAAACTATTTTTTCCCATAATTTTTTTATGATCATCCATCTTAAAGTGAAACATTTTCTATAGGGTGTAATTTAGGGAAAAGATTCCTTTGATGATATAAATAAGTCAATATGCCATGAAATCTCCATAGCTTAAGTTGAGCTCTTTTGATTATGCAGAAAAGCTATATTCAGGGGTCATATTAAGTTTTGTTGTGCTCCCAGGCTCACAACCTCAGCATCATTCTCAACTCCTCCCTCTCTTACTCCTCACATCCAATGTGTCACCACATTTCAGCTTTTCATTGCAAACATTGCAGGTGAATACGTCACCTACTTTCCTCCAAAACCACCACCATCCTGGTAAAGGCCATCATCACCTCATGTCTAGGCAATTGCATCAGACCACTGGTTTATCTGCCTACCACAAAGCTCTTTTCTCTCCAATTCATCTTCCATTAAACTTTCTCACAGATAGAACATGACTTCTCAGGTCAGACCTAGTTGGGTAGATGCTGAATGAACACAACAAAATACACTTTCTTAAACTTTCTAAACACTTCTTTCTCTTCTACTTGGTAATAATCTGCCTGGCAGTTTCCCCAAAGGAACACTTGTTTAGCTGCTTTTCTTTACAGAGAAATCGACAGGATGGCATGGATCACTTTTTCCTTATATATAATTATTGCTTACATTTTTGTTACAGTACGATTTAGTAGAAATTGTATATTATATCATCATAGATTCTGGATCTTCCCAGGACTCAAGTCTTTTAGATATGTTCTATTTATTATCTTTGTGCCTCAACAGTGTACCAATCAAAATATATTTATTTATATTTTTAATAATTAGTTTTAGATTCTTAATTTTAATATTTTGTATCTCAATTTATGTTGTAAAACATAAATTTATTATTTATTACAACATAAAATTATTATGCTGTAAAAACATAAAATTGCAAAACTAACTACACTCCTTCTAATCCTCAAATAATACATAATTTTGCTGCTTAACAATGGGACATTCCATATATATATGTGTGTGTGTATGCATGTATGTATGTATATATTCATATATATGTGTACACAAATACATATCCTTTCTGAGCAAAAATTATATGGAAAGTAAAATACCCAGATTTTTATAAACTACCTGATAAGAATAATTATTTTATATATGCTTATGTGTGAAGGAAGAAACATTTGGGGTCCAGAATCCTAATTATGATCTCTCTATCTCTTGGCTCTCACTTGGTCCAGTAAGCCATTGTTGATAAAGGATGGGACTTTGGTTGGAGTAAATGTAGTTGTCTACATAGTACATTTCAATACTGGGTATTGGTGTGTGGAGCAGAGAATAAATCAGATACTTAGGCTACAGATAAATTGTAGGCAAACCACCAATTGGGGTACTGATCACTGAATTTTGATGGAAAGGACAAATGATCTACTTTTCCCTTTTTCCTAACGCTTATCTTGATTTATATATGTCTAATTTATTTATTTTCATATATATGCACCTCCCGTACAGTTATCTTCTCTGTTTCTGTTTCTGTCTCTTGTTGATTAGATGTCTATTCCATACAAGATTCTACCATCATCTGGCTCAAATAGTTGCTACATGCTTAGTAAGGACTTTAGCATTTGTGCATCCTTTCTCTATCACACCCAATAAATAATGAAACCTTAGTATGCTGAATTAGTACCTTTCTCTAAATCTTGAGAGAACGTAGTCCCATAAAAGAAAGGCTGAGCTTATGGATGTAGGAAGTTTGTGTCCTTGGGTTTATAGATAACTTGACTGCTATATTCAGTTGCTTCTGGATTTTGCTGCTGTAAAATAGTTTTCTATTTTTTATCCAGAACTGGATATTATTGATGATTACAAGCTTATAACATAACGAGATCTAGTAATGCTTTGCCACATTCATTAATTCATTTCATGATTTCCCTTGAGATTCCAGGATTTTTATTCTGCCAAATGAATTTTATAACTCTTTTGCTAGGTTTAGAAGTTTAACTAATATAACACTAAATATGTCAATTACTTTAGGGAGAAACATTATTTTTATTGAACTAGTATGATTTGATCATGAATAATGAATATCTTTCCAGTTATCTTCATTTAAAGTTTTTTCTATTTTTATTTAATGTTTTAGATGTTTCTTGTGTTTTATATGTATATATGCATATATATATAATAGTTATTTCTCTTTCTATTATGTCCTCCTGTTTGTATTATGGTTTAATGGATACAGGACATGTTTTGAAGCCAGAAAGGAATAGGTTTAAGTTCCTACTTTGACATATAAAGTTTTGCAGACCCTGACAAATCAGTTAAATTTTCAATGCTCTAGACAGTAGAACTGCAGATTACTGAGAAAATATCAATGTGAATTGGTAGAAAGATATTCTTAACTGAGGATTTCTATATACCAAGGAAACCAAAGGTCAAATTCTATTGTTAGTACTGAATCTGAATGCTAACAATTTTATGGCTTTATTTTGTATGCTATTACTTTTTTGAAGATATTAATCATCTTCATTTGTTTTGCTGGGTATCATATATTAGGAAGGTCTGTGATAAACTAGACAGTTTTTAGAATGTTGAGAGAGCTGGAAACTATATTGTATCAAATTTCATTAAAAAAACCTAAGTATGACTAGCTTAGAGAAGAGATATGATAGTTATCCTCAGATATCTCAAGGACTAGCACATGTAAAAAGATGAGACATTCAACTTGGTCCCAAAGGTCTGGAGTTAGGAAGGACCACTGGAATTGTCTAATTTAATGCCCTCATTTGCCAGATGAGCAAACCAATTCATAGACAAGTTAAATGATTTGCCTGGAGATATGTGAGTAGTATTAGAGTTGACATTTTGTTTTTGTTTTTGTTTTTAGAGCTGAAATTTTTTTAAACCCACCCTTTTAATCCAAATTCCACATGCTTTCCACCTGTTTCCTTAAGGTGAGAATGAATGGTGAGAAGTGAGAGTAAAGCATATAAAGGATGGATCTACTTATCCAGCCTTAATCTTTCTGCTATTTTCCTATCTTACATCACCAACTGTCTATTAGATATTTTAAAAACATGCTCAAATGTGAATTCATTATCTTTCGCTCTAAATCCTCTCCCCTTCTGAAATTCCCTGTTATTGAAGACAGCATCATCTTCCCAGTCTCCCAGGCTCACAACCTCAGCATCATTCTCAACTCCTCCCTCTCTTACTCCTCACATCCAATGTGTCACCACATTTCAGCTTTTCACTGCAAACATTGCAGGTGAATACGTCACCTACTTTTCTCCAAAACCACCACCATCCTGGTAAAGGCCATCATCACCTCATGTCTAGGCAATTGTATCAGACCACTGGTTTGTCTGCCTACCACAAAGCTCTTTTCTCTCCAATTCATCTTCCATTAAACTTTCTCACAGATAGAACATGACTTCTCAGGTCAGACCTAGTTGGGTAGATGCTGAATGAACACAACAAAAACCAAGTCATGGAGTAATTTAATAAAGGATTGGGAGACAAAAAAAAGTCTCAACATTTTGTGACTTTGCTCAAGTTTTGTGACTGTGAAACTGAAATAGTTTCCTGCTGTATGGTAACTTGTCTCAGCTAGACTGATAAAAGCAGTTAAATCAGAGCACCAGTACTAGAAACTTCTCTGTTGCTGGTTCTTATAGATTATATAGATTAAAGGCATAGTTTGTGATTGTTGAAAAGATGCATCAGCTGTGCTTTGAGGGTCATACCTCCCTACACCTGTAAGTTCATGATCTCTATGTGCTTTGCAGGTAATTTCTGCTCTTTGTTATTATATGGTGGACTGATCTGTGCTGTGATAAGGGCTTACTTAACATCTTTGTTTCATTTATGAAGAGTTAATAATGTCAATATCTTTCAGAAGTTATGAATATATAGGATCCAAGGAATAAATAGAGGCAGCAGTGAAATGATGGTTGTAAAATATTTTGCAAATCTAAAGGCACTATAGAGAAGCCAGTCATTATTATCTAGATCTTCAGGTGATGGCTTCATTTCCTGAGCCTTTTACTGCAGTTTTGCTGGGCTCAAGTAATACAGGAGCATGTTGGTAAATATTTAATAATCAGGTTCTGGATGAGGAAGTGGTTGGAATATATATACTTGTACTTTTAAGTTTAGCTTGCATTACTGACATCTTATGTCTAGACAATCAACAAAATAGTGAATCAAGTCTTGATTTGTAGTGATTGATAATTTCTTTTTTTTTAAATTAAAGCTTTTAATTTTCAAAATATATACATGGATAATTTTTCAACATTGACCCCTGCAAAACCTTGTGCTTGAAATTTTCCTCTCTTTCCCCCCCTCCCCTAGGTGACAGGTAATCCAATATATGTTAAAATGTTAAAATATATGTTAAATTCAATATATATCTATATCTATATATTCATACTTATACAATTATCTTGCTACATAAGAAAAATCAGATAAAAAGGAAAAAAATGAGAAAGAAAATAAAATGTAAGCAAACAACAACAAAAGAAGTGAAAATGCTATGTTGTGATCCACATTCAGTTCCTATAGTCCTCTCTCTGGATATAGATGGTTCTTTTCATCACAAGATCATTGGAACTGGCCTGAACCATCTCATTGTTGAAGAGAGCCAAATCCGTCAGAATGGATCATTGTATAATCTTATTGTTGCTGTGTACAATTATCTCCTGGCTCTGCTCATTTCACTGAGCATCAGTTCATGTAAGTCTCTCCAGTCTCTGAAATCATCCTGCTGGTTGTTTCTTTTTTTATTAAAGCTTTTTATTTGCAAAATATATGCATGGGTAATTTTTCAGCATTGACCCTTGCAAAGCTTTCTTCCTAATTTTTCTCTTCTTCTCCCACCGCCTCCCCTAGATGGCAAGTAGTCCAATGCATGTTGATTATGTTAAAATATGACAAATTGAATATATGTATATATATATATATACACATTAATACAGTTATCTTGCTGTACAAGAAAAATCGGATCTATGAAAAAAAAAAAACAAGATGCAAGCAAACAACAACAGAAAGCATGGAAATGTTATGTTGTGGTACACGCTCAGATCCAACAGGCCTCTCTCTGGCTGTAGATGGCTTTCTTCATCGCTGAACAATTGGAACTAGTTTGAATCACATCATTGTTGTTAAAGAGAACCATGTCCATCAGAACTGATCATCATATAGTCTTGTTGCCATGTATAATGATCTCCTGGTTCTGTTCATTTCATTTAGCATCAGTTCATGCAAGTCTCTCCAGGCCTCTCTGAAATCATCCTGCTGGTTGTTTCTTATGAACAATAATATTCCATGACATTCATATACCATAATTTATTCAGCCATTCTCCAATTGGGCATCCATTCAGTTTCCAGTTTCTAGCCACTACAAAAAGGGCTGCCACAAACATTTTTGCACATGTGGGTCCCTTTCCTTCCTTTAAGATCTCTTTGAGATATAGGCTCAGTAGAAACACTGCTGGGTCAAAGGGTATGCACAGTTTGACAACTTTTTGAAAATAGTTCCAAATTGCTCTCCAGAATGGTTGGATCCATTCACAGTTCCACCAACAATGTATCAGTATCCCAGTTTTCCCACATCCTCTCCAACATTTGTAGTTATCTTTTCTTGTCATCTTAGCCAATCTGCATTTCTCTGATCAATAGTGATTTGGAGCACCTTTTCATATGACTAGAAATAGTTTCAATTTCTTCATCTGAAAATTGTCTGTTCATATCCTTTGACCATTTATTGATTGGAGAAAATGGCTTGAATTCTTATAAATTTGAGTGAATTCTCTACATATTTAGAAATGAGGGCTTTATCAGAACCCTTAAATGTAAAGATGATTTCCCAATTTATTGCTTCCCTCCTAATCTTGTCTACATTAGTTTTGTTTGTACAAAAAATTTTTTAGCAACATAATCAAAATTATCTATCTGGTGTTCAATTAAGAGTTCCAGTTCTTCTTTGGACACAAATTTCTTCCTTCTCCACAGGTCTGAGAGGTAAACCATCTTATGTTCCTCTAATTTGCTTATAATATCACTCTTTATGTCTAAATCATAAACCGATTTAGATTTTATCTTGGTATGTGGTGTTGGGTGGGGATCAAGCTCTAATTTCTTCCATACTAGTTTCCAATTTTCCTAGCACTTTTTGGCAAATAGTGAGTTCTTATCCCAAAAGCTGGGGTCTTTGGGTTTGTCAAACACTAGATTGCTATAGTTATTGCCTATTTTGTCCTGTGATCCTATCCTATTCCACTGATTGAATACTCTATTTCTTAGCCAGTACCAAACAGTTTTGATGACCACTGCTTTATAATATAGTTTTAGATCTGGCACATCTAGGTCACCTTCATTAACATTTTTTTCCATTAATTCCCTTGAAATTCTTGACCTTTTGTTCTTCCAGATTAACTTTACTACTATTTTTTCTAGATATGTAAAATAATTTCTTGGGAGTTTGATTGGTATGGCACTAAATAAATAGATTAATTTGGGTAGCATTGTCATTTTTATTATATTCATTTGGCCTACCCATGAGCATTTGATATTTTTCCAACTGATTAGGTCTGACTTTATTTGTATGGAGAGTGTTTTGTAGCTTAGTTCGTATAGTTCCTGACTTTCCCTTGGCAGATAGATTCCCAAATATTTTATTCTATCGACAATTATTTTGAATGAATTTCTTTTTGTATCTCTTGCTGCTGAACTTTGTTGGTAATATATAAAAATGCTGATGATTTATGTGGATTTATTTTGTATCCTGCAACTTTGCTAAAGTTGTGAATTGTTTCTAGTAGTTTTTTAGTTGAGTCTCTTGGGTTCTCTAAGTATACCATCATACCATCTGCAAAGAGTGATAATTTGGTTTCCTCATGACCTACTCTAATTCCTTTATTCTCTTTTTCTTCTCTTATTGCCAAAGCTAACATTTCTAGTACAATATTGAATAGTAATAGTGAGAATGGGCAGGAGGAGACTGACCTCTTATTTTAATACTGGAAGGACTGGTACTATGATAATCTTAGAGACAAATTGAGATGGAGTTAAGAAATAGCTGAGTAAATACAGAGATGGCCTGGATTTTCTCAAGAAAGTAAAAAAGTGAGCTCATCTGCTGAAATTGGGTATAAAGGGAGAAATGAAATTGGGAGTGTTAGAAAAAGAAGAAAATTATCTGGAAGAGGTAGTACAGAAGTCTGTGATGGGAACACAATGGTAAATTAAAAGTAGATTTCTGAGTGATGGGAATGATTCACTTTAAGCTGAAGTGGAGAAAGAGAATAGTGGGAGAATATATCCCTTTATATATTTTGAAGATGAGGGCTTGACCCTACATCAAAAAGGACCCTATCTTTTTCTAAAATTAATTTTTATTTATATATTTTGTTTTATATTTTCTGTCCTAAATATCTCTTCATTTTACAATTGAAGAAACAGATAGAAGTTAAGAGACTTCTTCAGAATCGTATAGATAAGTGTATGAAGCTGAATTTTTGTTCAATTGTTCTTATTTCCAGATCCAAATCTCTTTCCATTGTGTTACCTAGCTGCCTCTAGGCATCTTATGGGAGATGAAAAAGGAAGAAAAATTGAAATTTGCAGTGATGTAGACTTAGGATATGCCCTCTTTACCCTCAATTCCCAATCCTAAACTCTTGGATAATAGCAGCAGAAAGTCACACACACACACACACACACACACACACACACACACACACACACACACACAC
>JAJPUD010005839.1:135694-146578 GCA_023553655.1 Myrmecobius fasciatus
CCCCCCCTTTCCTTCCTTCATGAAAAGTGAAGTGCTTTGCCCAAAATCATACAGGTAATTAGTAGTAAAAACCAGGTAGGAATCAAGGTCCTTTAGGGACTATTTGTCCAGATAGTTATCACATTTTCTCACAGATTCTTTTTCAACTGAGTGACAGCACAGAAGTCCTGAGGTAATTGTTACTTAGTCTAGGTCCATCTCAGAAGGCCAAGAATCCTCAATTCTGGTTCAGGTTGTGCCCAGATTGCAAGAGGCAGATCACAGATGTCCAAAAGGAGAGTTACAAAACCAAACCAATTCCTACTTTCACCATCCCCTTGGGTTACATAGGGAGTTTCCATTTGTCTGGAGAAAGATGTCAAGATACAATTTCATTTTCTTAACATTTTGCAGAGATTTTAAGCAAACTGAATCCTTAAACTCATCCTCATTTTTTAGCATATGTGACTGGACTTTTCTCCTTTAGATTTAAGGTGTGAGAGATTTGCACATTTCAGAACTATTAAAGATTTGAATTTGGTAAGTGATAGAAATAGGGAGAAACAGAGATCAACATGAGAAGGAGGTACTGGACCTCGCAATGAGAGAAAGAGTGCTAGGACTAGACTGTGGATGAGAGACAAAGGGAAAAAACCCTAGAGAAACTGCAGAGAGAAGGGGATGAGAGAGAGAGGGATTGAGAGGGAGAGACTTGAATCAGGTGGGGGTGGGTGGGAGGGAGGCATGCTGCCATGTGAAGGGGACACAGTATAGAGATTAAGATCTCTATCAGAGCTTGTGGCTGGAGCGATTACAGTGTATTAGGGTCCTGTCAGTGTTGACAAACACTGCCCCAATTAGGAATTAGTTCCACAAGGCATCAGATAGCAGGGCTGCTGTTGACCTGCTAAATAGAGTGGCCCTCCCTTCCTTCTCTTTTATTCAAATAGGCCGCAGATGTTTCCCTGAACAGCCCAGCCAAGCCCACCCCTCACCATGACTCATCCTTGCAGCCAGCCACTGGGGAACATTAAATGAATACCAATCACCTGGTGTTCTAATTTTTTTTTTCTTTTCTGCCAGGATTCTGTACAAGGCAAGCTTTCTCAAAGAATGCATGTTAAACAAGCTTCAGAGTTCATTCTACCCTTACTTTATCCAATATTAATCCCAGGGCTAGTTTTACCGTTACTTCAAGGATCTACAAGAATGGCCCAGAGAGACACTAATTTCATGGCAAGCAGCCAGGAAACAATTTAAAATGCATTATTCAAAAAATATTAAACAATGTTATAATACTGTTAGAAAAGCAGAAAATAGGAGGAAGCTATAGTTAAAGCAGGGTGTGTTCTGTTTAGATATTCAATTAAGAGCACAAGGGGTGTAAGAAAACAATCTTAAATCAAAGTTAATTGCCCTTTAAATAGATGAAACAAAAAAATCAATAGCAGAGAGCTGATACAACAGTATTTTTTAAATGATTTTGATTAATTACTAATGCAGTTTAGGGAAGCCACATAGAAGATTGGGTAAAATTCTAGATCTGAAGATTAGAATCCCACCCCTAATATGTGTTACCTGTTAGACCAGTAGCATGTCTTTTTATTCCTCAGAAGCCTCAGCTTTTTCATCTGCAAAATGGAGATAATAACACCAACAATAGCTACCCACCCAGAATTGTTGTGAAATTTAAATGAAATAATGTATCTGACATGCTTAAAATGCTCCACAAATGCCATCTGTTATTACCTTTATTAGGGGGTGGAAGATAATTAGCATTTCTGTAATACTTACTGTGTGTCAGTCACTGAGCTAAGAGTTTTGCAATTATAATGTCATAGAATCCAGGAAGATAAATTACTATTATTTTCTCTAAGGTTGAGGAAACTAAGGCAAAACAAGATGGCACAGTGGATAGAGTGGCAGGCCTGGAGTCAGGAAGACCTGAGTTCAAATGTGACTTTGGACAATTATTAACTGGGTGATCTTAGGCAAGTTACTTAACCCTGTTTGTTTCAGTTTCCTCATCTGTATAATGAGCTGGAGAGGGAAATAGCAAACTACTTCAGGATATTTGCCAAGAAACCCCCCAAAAGACATGACTGAAAAGTAAACAACAAGATTAAGTGATTGACCAAAGTCACATAGCTAATAAGTTGCCTTATTAGTACCATATTCCTCAAAATTTCTACTTTGCCTTTCCATTCTCACTCCAAGATTTAAAAGGAAAAATTGGATTATTTTATTACAAGGTTATATCTCTTTCTTACTTACTAGAAGATGAATCTGGAAGCTGGGCCACTTCTCTGGCCATTACTAATGCTAGATAATATGATTCCATTATATAGTTATCAGGTGAGAATAGAATCTGCTTCTAAGAGTTTGTACCACTATATAATTACATCTTCAGACCCTAATAAGTTGCCCAAGTAAACAGTTGTAAAATTTATCTCTGTGGAAGGTAGATGCATGAGCCTTTGAATAGAAAAAAAAAAAGATATATTCACCAGAGACATTATCTTTTAATTCCCAGTCTCACTTAAATCTTACTTTTTCTTAAATTATTTTAACTTTTTTTTTCCAAAATTTTGAATTCCAAAGTCTCTCCTTCCCAGCACCGCTCCCCGACCACTGAGATGGCAAACATTTGTGAGAGATAACGGTATTACCTATGATATGTACTATATTGATTTTAGAATGCAAATGCTATTTATGTTTTATTGACAGATCTGTCAATATCTGCCTGAACTCACCACCTTCAAAAACTTGGTCTGTCCTAGTCTGAACTGGCTTAAAGGTATAGTTTAAAGCAATGGTACTCTAAGCTCATGCTTTTAGCACCAGAGATATTTGCTAATCAGTTTAGTCTGGTATTAATTTGTTGACTGTAAACAACAACCAACTTGAACTGGATTCCCCACACAAGATAATTCTTTAGTCCTTGTCTGTCCTTGTAGAAAAATACTGGTGGTTTTGTCTCCTCCAAAGGGATGACTAACTGGATATTCATGATTTAGGTAGCTCTGATTTTTCAGTCAAGATTATTAAAGGCAATTGAGTTACATAAAGCAATTAATATTACTTAATTATCAGAGGGGCATCACCATCCACACATGAAGACCAAGTCCTTTTCCCAGCTGTAACTAATTGTGATATTCCCCAATTTCACAAAACTTGTCCTTTTCTGCACTTCAATAAAGAGACTTTCTTCCTCCTTGCTCATTGCTGATCTACTTGAGAAATCCAGTTCAATTATTTACTTTATTAACAGGCATGCACATCACTGTTAATAAACTGTTATTTTGCTCAGAGAAAATATGACTCACTTTACCTGAGCTTCATTTCACTCACCACACAACATGTGATGAAATATATATGTGAAATCATGTGAAACAATTTCATATTTATATTGTAAGAAAAACAAAAAAAATTGCACTCAAAATTCATCAGTTCTCTCTCTGGAAGTGAATAATGTTTTCATCATGAGACCTTTGGAATTATCTTGAATCATTGCATTGATCAAAGTGGCCAAGTACTTCACAGTTGGTTATCATTAAAATATTGCTATTAATGTATATAATATTCCAGTTCTTCTTACTTCACTCTGCTTCAATTCATGTAAGTCTTCCCAAGCATTTCTGAAACCATTTCCCTCATCATTTCTTATACCACAATAGTATTCATCACAATCACATACTGCAACTTGTCTAGCCATTTCCCAGTTGATGGGCATCTTCTCAATTTCTAATTCTTTGCAACTACAAAAGTAGGTACTATAAATGTTTTTTGTACATGTATGTTCTTTTTCTTTGATCTCTTTGGGGCACAGATCTAGTAGTGGTATTACTAGGTCAAAGAACAAGTGCATTTTTATAGCCTGTTGGGCATACTTTCAAAATGTTCTACAGAATGGTTGGACAACTTCAAAACTTAACCATCAGTGTATAATGTACCAACTTTTCCACATTTCTTCCCACCTCCCCACCCCAGCATTTGCCATTTTCCTTATCTATTATATTATTCAATCTAATAAGTGTGTTTTATTTTCATTTCTTTAATCAGCAGTAATGTAAAGCATTTTTATATGACTATAGATAGCTTTGATTTCTTTCTCTGAAGTTCCTGTTCATATCTTTGACCATTTATCAATTAGGCAATGGTTCTTATTTTTACAAATTTGACTCAGCTCCCTATATATTTGAAAAATGAGGCCTTTATCAGAGAAATTTGCAGTAAAACTTTCCCCAGTTTTCCATTTTCCTTTTAATTTTGGCTGCATTGGTTTTGTTTGTGCAAAACCTTTAATTTCATGTAATCAAAATTTTGTTTTATCTCTCATGATCCTCTCTATCTCTTGTTTGTTCATTTTTTTCCTCATCCACAGATCTGACAGGTGAAGTTTTCCATGTTCTCATTACTATGGTCATCCTGGGTATTACTATACTTAATTTGTCCACTGATCCACTACTATAATGCTTAGTTAGTACCCACATTATTTTCATAATTGCATTTCAAACTACAATTGAAATCTAAAAATGCTGGGCTACTTTCCTTCATTTTTTTATTGCTTCCCTTGATATCCTTGACTTTCTGTTCTTCCAGATGAATTGTTATTGTTTGTTCTAATCTTATAAAATAGTTCTTTGATAATTTGGCATATCACTGAATAAGTAAATTAATTTGGTAGAATTTTGTTATTTTATCATATTGATTTGGCCTATCTATGAACAATTAATATTTCTCTAATTGTTTGGATATGTCTTTGTGTGAAAAATGTTTCATAATTGTGTTTATGTAGTTTGTGGATTTGTCTTGGTAGGTATACTACAAGTATTTTAAGTTGTCTACAGTTATTTTAAATGGAATTTTTCTTTCTATCTCTTCCTGCTAGGTTTTGCTGATAGTGTATAGAAATGCTGATAATTAATGTGGGTTTGCTGCAACTTTGTTAAAGTTGCTAATTGTTTCAATTAATTTTTAATTAATTCTCTGGGGTTTCTTAAGTATGCCATCATGTTATCTACAAAGAGTGATAATGTTTCATCATTGCCTATTCTTATTTCTTCATTTTTTCCTGTCTTTATTACTATAGCTAGCATTTCTAGTACAACATTGAATAATAGTGAAGATAATGAATATCCTTACTCCAAACCTGATCATATTTGGAAGGTTTCCAGTTATATCCATTACAGATGATGTTTGATCTTAGTTTTAGATATCATTTTATTAAAAGTTTTATTTATTCCTATACTTTTAAAATATTTTAATTGGAGTGGGTTTTATATTTTGTCAGAACTTTTTTTCAGCATCATTGAAATAATCATGTTATTTAAATTGTTTTTTGTTGATTATAGTCAATTGTGCTTATAGCTTTCTTAATATTGAACTAGCCTTGCATTCCTGGGATATAACTCATGGGGTATAACTTACCTAAATCTTTCTAATGAAATACATGGACCATATGGAGAGGTCATCTTATTCATTGTGTTTGTGGGCAATTGGACATGAAGTAAGAGGATCTGGGTTTTTATCTTGGCTTTGCTACTTATGGTCTCTGACTTAGAACAAATCACGTGGCTTTAATGTCCTTATCTGTAAAATGAGAGAGTTGGACTTCATAATGTTTAAGGTCCCTTCCAGCCTTCAATTTATGATGCCCAAGAAACTGATACTTGACAATTTGGAGGAAGGGGAAGGGTTACTGCTTCTTGAAATTGCCCTTGACTAAGTTATATTCTTATGACTCACTGTTGTGCTCATGTGACCCTTTATTCTTACAAGCTATTTTAGAGGAACAAATGCTTTTGCATATCCTTTCAAGTTGGAAAGGCTTTGAGTTTAGGCTCATTGATAATATGGAAATCTGCCAGATAAGAACCACACTAGCTGCTTTCAGAGAGGTGTGCAAAGTTCCCTGAGGTCACATAGTAGGTATTTGATAAATGTTAATGGACTGTCAGACTCCCTCAGTGTTGAATGAGTAGATTAGATTTGCATAAGAGGAGAGCCTTGTGGCTTGGGGATAGGAAGAATTTGGGAATGAAGAAGAGAAATAAAGGATTGTTCTCTATACCTCTTAATTTGGGCAAATTAATTCTAGTACAGTCTAGTCTAGTCTAGAACTAGAGTGTCTGGTGTGAAGGTCTGCTGAGCCCTTTTGGGAGCTAATCCACTTTTGGTATCCACCTTCATCCATTCTCACCTAGTGGTCCATCTCAGTAAACTCAGGAGTCAGGTTAACAAAGTTGAAGGTAAGCATCCCTGTTGGTGCTTTAAGGGGATGTCTACCCCAAGAATGAGAAGACTTTTTCTCCCATGGAATAGGTGGATGACAGCATTTGTTCCAAAGGCCATGAAAGCAGCTAAAATGGCATTGTAGAGCATTTGGGCTTCTCAGATACTGAGGAGGTTGAGGTAATCTACTACACCCCTAGCCATCACCAATCATCCTGACTTTTATCTTGCCACTGGACTTTGATGACTCTGGAATAGAGAGTGAGACTGTCAACTTTGCACAGTTCTGCCTCACTTAAGTTCACATACAAGTCAGGACAAATCCCCATGATGGCATTGATCCATTTTGAAAATGAAGAATGAATACAAATACATTCTAGTGAGCAGTCTGGAACTATGCGCAAAGGTCTACAAAACTGTGCATACCCTTTGAACCCAGCAGTGCCATTACTGGGTCTGGGTCCCAAGAAAATCATAAACATGTGCAAAAATGTTTGTAGCAGCTCTTTTTGTGGTGAGAAAGAACTGGAAAATGAGATGTCAGTTAGGAAATGGCTGAATAAGCTGTGGTATATGAAGATAATGGAATATTATTTTTCTATAAAAATGATGAACAAGCTGATTTTAGAAAAGTCCTAGAAAGATTTACACAAACTGGTGCTGAGCAAAACAAGCAGAACCAGGAATACATTGTACATAATAACAGCAAAAATGTGCAATGATCAACTATGAAAGACTTGATTCTTCTCAGTGGTTCAGTGATCCAAAGCAATCTCAATAGACATGCAGAAAATGTCATCTGCATCCAGAAAAAGTACTATGGAGATTGAATGTAAATCAATACATGCTATATTCACTTCTTTTTCCTGTTTTTTCTTCCTCTTGAATGGTTTATCTCTTTTGTTCTGATTTTTCACTCCCAACATGATTCATAAAGCACTGGATATTAAAAATAAATTAATTAATTTAAAAAGAAGAAGAAAATGAAGTGTGAACAATATACAACTGCTAGAAGAAAAGGATCTTAGAGATGACCTAGTCTAATCTCTTCAGCTCTCAAAGATGAAATTTTAAAGATACTAATAGAAATGATTCTTATGAAAAGAAGAGAAAAAATTTAGTCAAGCCTCTTAATTTTACATATTATTGGATCATAGGATCAAAAGCAAACCTAGAGATCATCTAGTCCAACAACTATTTTTTTTAACATATGTGAAAACTGAAATGATTTTTTTCAAAGATCATGCAGGTGGCTAGTAGTAAAAAGTTGCTTAAAGGAAATGAAATGTCAATGAGTGACCAATTCAAATTTTAAAGAAAAAATTATGTGGACTATATACACACACAGAGGCATAGTTATTATAAGTACAAATTTTGCAAGACTCCGAGAATTTTAAAGCAATGGAAAATCATTTTGAATGGTAATAATAAGTAGTCTGAGTTGGTTCTATGCAGTAGGAGGGGGAGGTGCAGGTTCAGCATATAAACAATGCAAAGAATTTTGCAAATATTGCAAGGAATTTCCGATGTGCCCTCTTTAAAAAATGCTCAGTTTGTCTCCTGTTTCTGATTCCTAGGTCAATATGGTCACTCTGGATAGTTGGGAAGCTTGAGCAAATGAAGGTGGTCAGTAGAAATTATTCACTGCCTCAGTTTCATCCATTTTTTTATTATTTATTAATTTTGTATATCTGAAATCCTATATAAATTGCTCTGCAGAGAGAAATACTTATAAGACTGCTTTTAAAGTGTTATACAAATGAAAGGTATTGTCATTATCATTATATTACCTAATAACAATAAGGATATCATCATCAGGGCACAAACCCCCTAATAACATCATCAACTTGATCAGTTTTTATTGTTGGTCCTTTTTGATTCAATTGCTTTTTATGGTTGACCTATCCTTTATGTTGCTACTCTCATCTAGTGCTTTCTTTTATATCCTTTTCTAGATATATCCATGTCCTTCCTCTTATAGAACCTGGTGAAACTGAGGACTCTAAAAAATTTTAGTTTTAAGCCTTGTGATTTTGCCTTGGGCCAAATCTCCACAAAATGAAGTAATCACAGACTAAATAAAATCGGCTTTTCCATGGATGGCCTTAATAATTGAGTGAAGAGTTTGACTATAGCCTAACATATTCATACACTTGTTCACCTCACTATTTCACTTTATCTAGGACTAATCTCTGATAATAGTATAGGTATGCCCCTTCTAATGTTATTAATTTGATTTGCAAAAGCATAAGTTTTTGTGAAATAATGAAATGGGGTGCAGTTAGTTCTATAGCATCAGTATTTTAAATGCAAGTTACATTCTTAGGCAGCCAAAATTTGAACATGCTAAAATAATTGCTTACAGAGATCTTAATAGGACTCAGCTGGACTAAAATGTTTGGATAACTAATAGACTTGAAATGTAGACATCAAACTACCAAGTTATCAATTGGCTGCAGGAAAAGAAATAAAGAAACAAGTAATAACATAGAAAAGTATCTGGAATGAATTTATGCTTACTCCGAAGGAATATCCTGATCTCTAATAAACATCTAGCCAGAGAAGACAATTCTCAGATGACACTGACATCTTTATTTCATACAAATACATTCACATTTACTGCCCATAACTGGGAAAGTACAATTCATTTTCTTTGAGAAACATAGAAAAATGTTGAACCCTAATGTAAAAATCAGAAGCAATGGGAGTCCCTGTTGAAACCAGGGACTCAGAAACTAAATTGTTCTGATTTCCTTTTTACCAAAATGATGTATGAGTAGAATGACCAGTGCAACAATGATTTTGAACAAGTCTAAAGTAAACCAAATGCTGAAGATGAAAAATTCATGAAGTAGCTAATTTAATGCTTCTTTATTCAAAATAGGAATGGTACTGATTAGGATATAAGCCTTCTAAAGAAACTATTATTACAAAGTATTTATTGAACATTTCTCTTCAATTTTTAATAATTTAAGTGAACAATAAAAGATTCAATTTGCTTACTTGGGTGAGGGGAGGGAATCTGGTTTACATGGTATTATAAAATTACCTTGTTTGGGGGAAGGTTTTGAAGAGGGTGGAGAACATAGGAGATCTTGGATAGTTGGACAGATCCTTGATAGCAGGGAGTGGCACTACTGACAAAAAGTCTGAATTTTACAGAGCTATTTCCTGAGGCAAGCAAGGAGAAGCACTGATAGGATTATCTATCCTTAAGTGGCTTTTTCTTTTTAAGTAAGTCTTTTGTTCCTTGCAGAGACAAAATCATCATGACCCCACAGTCTACTATTTTCAATCAGAAATCCAAGTTATGATGTCAACCCCTGAGGTTATACTTCCCTAGAAAAAGACCTACTTTGAGGTAAATCCCCTGTCACAGTTTATTAGGACCCTAACTCTTCTTTAGGGGTTAACCCATCAGCAGTGGTGTAATCCTCTACTAAATTTCCTTATTGAGAAACACTTTCTTTAAAAACTTACCATACCTTAATGGCATCTTCCTCCTTAATAGTGTCTTTCTCCTTAATGGTTTCTTCCCTCTCGTTAATTTATGAGTTCTCTCTAGGGAATTTAGCTCTGTCTTTCCTCTTGTTAATTTCTAAAAACCCCATATGGATTTAGCCCACAATTAGCAGTGTAATAAAATCTTTGCCTCTTGATTTGAAGATAGTCTGTCTACACGTGCTTTTGAGACACCTTGTGAGAGTAGCACATAACCCCAATATACTTTCAGAGTTCAAAACCCCTTTTCTCCAACATTTGATGGTGAAATCCCATAGTTCGGTGGTATGTATAAGGAGAAGCTCTTTGAAACTCCATCAGTTCCACAAGGAAAATTTTCTACAAGGTATTTTTGTACATCAAAATATGTTCATAGAATCTCAGAGTTGGAAAAGACATCAGAGGTCATCTAAATAAATAACAACTTAAAGCACCAGCTTTTTTTTCCATAATAGTCATGGCAAGTGGTTGAAAATATTTTAAGATAGCTCATTCTACTTTTGAATGGCTTTAATAAACATGAAGAATTATTTTAGATTGAATTGAATCTGCCTTCCCTGTAATTTCCATCTATTCCTTCCAGTTTTGTCCTCAGGGACCAAGCATATTTAATGTCTCTTCCATATACCTTACAAATATTTGAAGGTAGAAATCCTGTATTTTCCTCTCTTCACTCAAAACATTTCTTCTCCAGAGTAAATTAAATTATTGGGTTTTTAGAAAGTTTTTAAAACATTTTTCAAGTAAAAAGTATTATTAAATTAATGTCTCTCCACTAACATTTCTTCCCATTAAACCTAAAAGTACAATAAGTGCAATGATAAACTATGAAAGATTTGGTTCTTCTCAGTGGTTCAGTGATCCAAAGCAATCCCAATAGTCTTTGTAAAGAAAATGCCATCTGCATCCAGAAAAAGAACTATGGACACTGAAGGTAAATCAATATGCATTGTGTTCAAAAAACAAATAAATAAAAATAAGAGTGCATTAATATATATCTAATCTTGCAAAATAACTCCTGCCATTAGCCATGTTCAGAAGATTCTTTTTTCCCCATTCTTTTAAAATTCATGACTTCTCTGGCAGAAGATGTCATTAAACTAAGTTGTTTAAAAATGGACCTGTTTACATCCAAAGGTTCTGATAAAGGCCTCATTTCTAAAATATATA